>RJWJ010009117.1:0-51028 GCA_004363605.1 Indri indri | reverse complement strand
ACAGGAGACTCACACAGCTGACCAAGACCTTCTCCCTTCACACCCGACACAGCGTGTGTCCTCTACTGTGCCTGTCCTTGGCAGACTGTGGGGATGTGGTGGTCTTGTCAGATCTTTGGGCTGTCCTAGCATGCACGCAGCAGGCACCGGTGCTCTCTGGGGATAGCTGGCGTGGGATGATTTGGGCAGAGGCAGGAAACAGAGCCCCGCTCAGAGGCTTACAGGTTTCTTTTTTTTTTTTTTGAGACAGAGTCTCACTCTTTTGCCTGGGGCGAGTGCCATGGCGTCAGCCTAGCTCACAGCAACCTCGAACTCCTGGGCTCAAGCAATCCTACTGTCTCAGCCTCCCGGGTAGCTGGGACTACAGGCATGTGCCACCATGCCCGGCTAATTTTTTCTGTATATATTTTTAGCTGTCCAATTAATTTCTTTCTATTTTTGGTAGAGACGGGGTCTCGCTCTTGCTCAGGCTGGTTTCGAACTCCTGAGCTCAGAACGATCCGCCCGCCTCGGCCTCCCAGAGTGCTAGGATTACAGGCGTGAGCCACCGCGCCCGGCCCAGTTTATGTGTTTTTAAACGTGGTGACATCTGGAAAGCAGTGAATGTAGTGAGGTGATAGGAAACTGATTCCAAGGAAATACAGATTAAAAAGGATGGAGCCAAAGCCCCAGGGCTTAGTAAAATGAAAGAAGGTGCCACCAAGACCCCCATCTCCCCATTCAGCCCAGCAGATCCCACCTCCTCCTTGGCCACTGATCCTCCACCTCGCTGCTCCTTCCTGCTGTCTCCCTACTGCCTCTCTGCCACACATGTAATGCATATGGCCTTGTTACCAAAAAAATACAATAAGGTTTATCATTTGGAAAGGAGAGCTTTATTTCCCATAGGGGGTTGCAGCCTGTGGGTGGCCATTTCAGCAGGCTGGAGAGCAGAGCCCTCAGCCACAAGCCGGGAACACTGCTTCCAGGCAGGGACAATGAGAACAATCTTTGGTACAGAGCTGGGTGGCCAAATATACATATTTAACAAGCTATAGGAGGAGTCATGGATAGTTATGAAAAGAGAAACATGTCCCTCTGCAGTTGTGCTTTATACCCCTTTATGGGGTCCATTCAGTCAGTGGGGAGCTTAGGATTTTATTTTTAGTTCACAGCCTATAGACATGGTGCACCTAGCATGTGTTTATATGTAACATAGGTATATGCAAATATGTTACTCCAGTGCAGTTTTCCCTTTAGTACAACTTTGCCCCAGATGCTAGCTGGGTTTTCCTCTTCTCCTTGGAGTTATAAGCTTGGACCCCACTCTAGTCCATGGCTTTGCCAGGTCTGAGCACCTCTCAGGAATTTTTTATCAGGAACACATTTGAAAACAACCTTTTGTAGGAGTTAATAAAAAAAAAAAAAGCATATCTTAAGAGGCAGACTACATGTGACTAAAACGACAGCCCTAAGGGAAATGGCTGGAAATAATTTGAAATGTTGCTGAGTGTTGGCTCCTTGCCACGTTCAGCAAACCCCACAGAGAAACTCGGACAAGAGGAAAATAGAGACACAGGGGAAGAGACCAAAGCTGGACCAGAGGGGTTCCCTCTGCCCATAGCCTGTGATCTGTGCTGACCAAGAGTCTGGTAACTGGGCCCCACAAGGCAGAAAAAGTCAGCTTCTTCTGGACCCCACATGAGGCTCTGAGAAGGTGAGGCCTTGAAGATGAAGCCTACACAGCAGTTAAGTCTGTGCCCCATGTTCCTCCCAAATACTTCTTGGCCAGATAGATAATGGGTGTCTGTCCAGCACGAAACCAAGCATAGGGCCCTTCTGAGCTCAGAGCCCTGTGCGACTGCACAGATCAAATGCCATGAAGACCACCCTGCCCACAGTGGCCTGTGTCTTCTTCGTGGAACATGATCCTGTAAATACATGCTGGGCAAGTGGCCAAAGTCAGGCACTGCCTTCCCACTGAGGCTGGCAGTTCAGGTGGCCTCAATGTAGCCACCTTGAGGTGGAGAGAGAAGGACTAGGAGCACAGAGACCAGTAAATCAGACAGGAGCCCTCAGGTTTAAACCCGAGACTAGATGGCGCCTTTGCATGTGGAGCTGATGGAAGGAAGTAGATGAGAAGCTGCTCCACTCTTAAAGTGAATGATATTGTGGTCTAGAGAAACCACAAGCCTGGCCTGAGACCCGCCAGGCCCCAAACCGCCACATCAGGAAGCCCCTGCAGAGCTGTGCAGCCCCAGCCAGCACAGACGCTCACACCCCTTCTTAGGTGTGCATGGAGGATCAGGACAAGGAAGCCCTCCTGAAGGGTTGGGTCAGGTGTGCTGAGGCACAGGCACCAGGGCGCTGTCCGGGGCCCCCTGCTCTGTCAGGGAGAGGGTCTCCAGCATTCCCGCGGAGGTGCTCACGGGAGGACACTGCAGACCCTGCACGGAGATAGCTGCTGAGTTCCTTTACACCGTGTAGAAACTGTGCATTCAAAGTAACTAGGCAGCGTACACAATAACCACACGTCAGAGCTGTCCTTGGACACCGCAGGCAGGGCCCGAATGCTGTTGCGTGTTGCCCACTGTCCCCCTTCACGTTGCGTGCTGGGTGGTGGAGGGCAGGCGATGTGCCCTTTAGCTGTAGGACCTGGTGGAGAGGCTGCGCCTTGTCCAGAGGGACTGGACTGAGCTGCGTTAGGGGCTGGATGGGACGTTGGATAACTCCTCTTGGGAAGGGACTGCATCAGGGTGCAGCAGGTGACCCCGTGGGAAGACTGTGGCAGAAGCAGCCCATTATCCCTACTGCCTGTTCTCCTCTCGCCTTCCAAGCCAGCAAGCAGAACATCCTGACGGGGGCACCTGGGTCCCTGATGACTTCTGGGGGAAGCCATCCTGCAAACTTGTAGTTTTACAGGAGAGAAACAAAATTGTACCCCAAGTGCTCACACTGGCATTATCCAGGTTCCTAACTTGCCAGGGCAGGGGTGTGAAGTGACATCTCATCGTCCAATTTGCATTTCTCTGACACATAACTAGCAGAGGATCTCTTCCATCCCAGAGTCACAGAAATATTTCCTGCATGGTTTTTCTACTAACCCATTGTTTACGGTGCATATTCAGGTCTTCGGTGCATTCAGAAGTTCTGTTGTTTGCATTGTTGGAAGGGCTCTGGTTCTGTTCTCCACCGATGAGCTCGTTTCTCAACACCTCTGTGTTGTGGGGCCGCTTCCCTTGTCTGTTAAAGTGCCGTTTGTACAGAGTCTGACACTGATCTCTCGGTTGTGCTGCTTTTGCTATTTGTCGATTCTTGTGCCGATGCCGACAGCATGTCCTCCCTCTTTTCCTTTTTTGTTTTTAGACAGAGTCTTGCTCCGTTGCCCAGGCTGGTGTGGAGTGGTGTAATCATAGCTCACTGTAACCTCAAACTTCTGGGTTCAAGGGATCCTCCTGCCTCAGCCTCCCAAGTAGCTTGGACTACGGGTGCCACCACACCCAGCCCCCCTTTCCTTTTTAAGGTTGATTAAGATATTCATTGACTTAGTTTTCCATACTCATTTTCAGTTTCCTGCTAAAAATCCAAGTAGAACTTTGATTGTATTGCAGTGAATTTATAGGTTAAATTAGGGGAAATTAAATCTTCAAAATATTAAGTTGGTCTATCCAAGAGCAAGAAATATATCTCCATTGATTGAGACAATCGTCTGTGTCCTTTACTGTAACACAATTTCAAAGTGTTCACAGATGTCTTGAGTGCTTTTTGTTATTTTAATTCCCAGATACCCTATAGTTTTTGTTGATATTGCAGAGGATACTTTATTTTTTGTTATATTATCTGGTTAGTTATTGCTGGTGGAGAGAAATGCTATTGATCCTTTTTACTAACTTCTCTCTCATTTTTTTTTTTTTTTTAAGGACAGGGCCTTGCTCTGTGGCCCAGGCTGGAGTGCAGTGAAACGATCATATTTCACTGCAGCCTCCAACTCCTAGGCTCAAGAGATCCTCCTGCCTCAACCTCCAGAGTTGCTGGAACTACAGGTGAGCCACCACACCTGGATAATTTTTAAAATTTTATTTTTTGTAGAGACAGGTCTCCCTATGTTGCTCAGGCTGGTCTCAAAATCCTGGCCTCAAGCCGTCCTCCCACCTAGGCCTCCCAATGTGCTGGGACTACGGGTGGGAGCCACCCCACCATGCCCTTTTTTCTCACTTCTTGAGATAAATGCTTTTTCTTTCTTTAATAACAAAGACTTATTTAAGGCTATATATTTTTCTCTTAGTACACTTTATACTGGGTCTCATAGATTTAAGAACAAAGAGTTTTCATTACTTTATAGTCTGTAATTTTCTAGCTAATGGCCTTTTGAATTTAAAGGTTATCTACAATGTTTCTTAAATTCCAATAGTTAGGTTTTTTGTGAATTTTGAATTATGTATTCGTTATTTTGATAGTTTAATGTGCATGCGAGATGAATATTTTAAAATATTCGTTCTTTATGTCCAAGTGTATAGTTAATTTTTGTAAATGAGTCATGCAGAACCTCATGAAAATATATTATCTATTGAAGGAAGTTGAATTTTTCCATTTATCTGTCAAATCACTTATTGATTGATTCAGTTCTTCGCAGTGCGTCCTTACGTTTTGTCAAGCTACAATCTGCACGGATTCTGAGGATCCGTGTATTAAAATCTATCACTACAGCAGTATATCTGGTTCTCTCTGCATTTCTAATAGTGTCTCCTTTTATTTTGTTGCCACCTTGTTCAGTGCACGGGTCCACTCTGACCGCCAACATCAGGAGGCTCTCTGGGCTCTGGGTTCGGGATACCCAGCCTTGGAGCGGTACCACAGAGTCGCCCCGGCTCCGCTGTGCAGAGTGGCTAAGACGTCCCAGAGCGGACTTGTCTGCCAGCCGGAAGTCGGGCGGGACTTCCGGGTGTCAGTCGGTTCCTGGGCCGAGACACTTTGGTGCCGCGGCGCAGCGTTCCCTGCAGTGCGCGACCCGTCGAGGAGGTGAGTGAGTTGTACGAATGCTCCAGGTTTACGACTGTGCGTCCAGGTGTTCCCGAATCACCTTCGTGGTGGCGGTTACTCGGGGCCTCTCCGGGCTCGAACGGGGCGGGGGCGGAGCCGCGCGGGGGGTTGTGGGAACGCCGGGCGGGCAGGGCGGGGGCTGCTCGGCCTGGGGTAGGGGTCGGAACCTCGGAGGGTTGCCTCCCGGAAGGGGGTCGGGGGGAGCGCCCTGCGGCACGGTGCGGCTATGTAGGCCGAGCCGCGACTCTGCCTCGGAGCCTGGCGGCGTTATCGCGTGCCGAGGCCACCACAGGAACTCGGGCGGAGCGACGGGGCAGATGTGCCATTGAATGGTGTTCCCGGGCGCACGGGGATTGGGGTGGAGGAAGAGGCTCCAGGAATTCGATGCCTCGTCGGAGACCCATAGAGCCGGGGCAGAAAAGGGGGTTTCGCTTGGCGCCAAGTGTCCTGCCTGGAAGACTACATTAGAGGTGGATTCACTCTTTGGGAAGGAGACTCTGGGGAGGGGAAGAGTTTGGACTCGTTCTCTCCCAAGGGAGTAGGGGGCTGAGGGATTGGATGCCTGCTGTCTGGAGGGTGGCTTCTGGATCTTCAGTTGTCTGTCTTCTCGGCAACAGGTTTAGCCTTTATCTGGGAAAATCTGCCTCCGAGCTTGTTCAGGCTGTTGGCAGCATCTGTTTCCTTGCGGTTGTTGCTCAGAGGTCCACGTTTCCTTGCTGCATGCCGGCCTGAGCGGCCCTTAGCACCTGCAGGTCTTTGTGGCCCTGTCGGATCTTTCTCAGGCTTTTAAGAACTCGTGATTAGTTGCGTCCACCAGCGTAATAATCATGTCCGTAACATTAAGTCCCTCTGCAAAGTCCCTTTTACTGTGTAGGGTAACTTATCCACAGGTTCCAGGGATTAGAACGTGGACACGGGGGGAGGGGGTGTTCTGCCTGCCACAGATTAATTCTATGTCCTTGTTGGCAAGATCTTGCATATAATGAGGTGAGAAAAACAAAGTGTAAAACAAAAGCATAGTTTGGTATAATTTATAATAAGTAGGCAAAAAGAATGCATATTTGCTTGTATAAACCTAGAATAATCTGGAAGAGTATACTAGACACCGAAGGGAAACTGAGTGGAGCTGGCTTCGAGATTTTTCACTGTAAATCCTTTTTTAGTTTAAAATTTTCAAGCCATGTGAGTGTGCCCATATTTAGTAACAACGATGAGAATTCCACGTATTTTAAAATAAAATGAACTAAATAAATACTACAATAAACTAAATAAAGATCGTGTCTTCCCTTGGATGGGGGAGAGTGAAGGTTTTCTCAGGACAGGCAGACACAGTCACTTAGGGTCTTGCGACCCCATGCCCCATGTCTCCTACTCTGTTCTGCTGCTGCATGAATGGGCACCTTACTCCCTATTGTTCCTGCTTTGACTCTCATCGCACACTGTCCCTCTGAGTCCTCTGTCAGGTTAATCTTGAAATATTTTGTTAGTTTTGTTTCCTGATACAGAAATGTGGCTGGTGCCTTACGGGGCAGTCATGGCCTTTTATAGTCTGTCCCTAGTGACCGTCCCTGTCTGTCCGTACCTCCTTGCCTGAGCTATGTCCTTACACTTGTCCTCTGGCCTTCTTACTCTAGCCACTATTTGTGCATTCCTCCGTGATGATGATCTCTGTCCAGCAGCTCTACCCAGCCCTTCTTCCTTCTCTGGACACGCTGTGAGTGACACCTGCCATCACCTTGACTTCCTCCTGTACCATCCTCCTGCCACCCTTCAGAGAAGGCACATGTCAGTTCCGTTTCCATATCCCCTTGACCACACCCTCACTCACTCTCAGCAGGTGACACTGCCACCTCCTGACATCTCTCCTCAACTTTAGCTCAATCCAAGTGGAGCAAACCATCCCTCCTCCCAGGCAAGGCATAAAGGAACAGGAGAGTCCACTGGCCGAGGACACTGCATCTGGACAGAGTTTGTGCCGCCTCAGGGGAATGGGAGGCCACACCCCAGCTACCTTCTAAGCCTCTGCTGTGGAACCTCTGTTTCAGACTGTACCCTCCCTGCAAGGCCTGTGGGATCTGACACTGCCTCTTGGGTGTGACTCTGCTCTCTCATTTCCCCATCCACACTGGCTGCCCCACTGTTTGTGGAACCTGCCGTGCGTGACCCTCCCTTTCCCAGCCTTTGCCTTCACTCTGCCCCTGCCTGGGACTCCCTCTCCCCAGTGTCTGCATGCTCTTTCCCTCCCACCTTTAGGTCACTTCTCAGCGAGACCTCCCTGCCTCTCCTAGTTAAAGTGCCCCCCTGCCCCAGGCCTCTGCCCCTTCCTTGCTACCTGTGCCCAGAGCACTTGCCCCGCCTCACTGATAGATGATTTGCTATGATCTGACTCCCCAGGGAGCTCCATGAGGGCAACAGTCTACTGCTGTGTCCCTTAGAACAGACCCCAGCATGCAGTGAGTGTTCAGGAAACACTGAAAATGTATTTAAGAGGAGAAATCCAGTCTGTAGGTTGACAAGCATTTTCCAATGTGGGTTCGTGCCAGTATTTCCTGCCTTGTCCTCATGCGTAAAGGGCAGAGGAGTGAGCTGTAGTGTAGTGTGAGTGAGGGCTCCCAGGTGGGCCTCTGGGCAGGGTGTGGTGCATTTACACAGACAGGGCAGTGAGGAGGTAGGGATTGGGGTGGGGGGGGGAATCAGGACTCATCATGCCACCAGGTGGGAATGTCCTCCTGCTTAGAGGGAGAAATTAGGACTGGAGACGAGCCCAAGTTTGCAAGTCTTCACAGGATAAGGAGTGTTGACACCTCAGGACTGGACAAAAATCACCAAGGAAGTTGGTGTAGGTATGGAAGTGAACCCTGGGTTGCCAACACAGAAAGGGAGATGGGAGGCTGGGAGGGAGCAGCTGGTGCAGTGGGAGGACATCCCAGGTGGACAGAGATGGGGACATCTACTGTAGATGCTGCCAGGAGGGTGTAACTCAGATTGACCAGTAGAATTTGTGGACATTGGCATATGGGGACCACGTGTATCTCCAGCACAGGCTGCCCCTGGCTGCTTAACCTTAGGTGGGTCTGGTGTGCCCAGCTTTAGAGCATTGTAAGTATCAGGAACAAGAAGTGAGAGGAGTGGACCCACAGCATGGTGCAATCTCTGGGGGCTACTCTCTGCCTATCATGATGGGCCTGGGCCCTTTGGGAGGCAGGGGTGCCTGCCAGGCATTGTGGGCTCACTTTGCCTTGGGGGTCAGCATCTTACCCCTTTATACCTGCAGCCCTGGCTCATGAGTCTGTGTCCCCATGGCTGACTCTCCCTCCCCTTGGGTTGCAGATCAGGGGACATAGCATTAATGCCTGGGACCTGGCAGCCCCAGGACCTCTTCAGGTCTCTGGCTGCAGTGGGGGAAGAAGAAGAGAGGAAGAGACCCCTCCATGATAGGAGGATGGATCCCTGGAACTAGCCCTTCTGCACACTCACCCATGTCCTTGCTGGTTTTCAGGTTCCAGCCATGCCCAGCCTCAGATGTCGCCATGAGGAGGCAGAGATGGAGCTCTCAGCTCCAGGACCATCCCCTTGGACCCCTGCAGCCCAGGCCTGTGTCAGTGATTCTCCTACTGTGACGCACCCTGCATCTGCAGTCTGTGGTCTGCTCTGCTCTGGTGATGCAAAGCTGGAGGCTGTCCACCCTCACCATCAGCAGCCAGGTACTAGAATTGTTCTCCACTGATGCCCTTATTCTGAAGAGATGATGTCCATGCCACCCTGCACTTATGCCCGGAGGCATCTGTTTTATCATGGTGGTAGTGGTGGTGGTTTGCAGTTTGAGGTTGCAGTGAGCTGTGATGACACCACTGCACTGTCATCCATGTGACAGAGTGAGACTCTGTCTTATTTTATTTTTATTTTTTTTAATAGAGACAGGGTCTCATTCTTGCTCAGGCTTGTCTTGAACTCCTGAACTCAAGTGATCCTCCTGCCTCGGCCTCCCAGAGTGCTAGGATTACAGGCGTGAGCCACTGTGCCTGGCTGAGACTCTGTCTTAAAAACAAGAACAATGACAACCAAAAAAAATACAAATAAAAATCCCCACTACAATGAAATTACCATTTCCCACCCACTAGGATGTCTATGATATTAAAAACAAAAGATAACGTCTTGAGGATGTGGAGAAATTGGAATCCTCATACGTTGCTGATGGCAATGTAAAATGGTACAGCTACTGTGGAAGGTAACTTGGTGGTTCCTCAAAAATTTGAACATAATATTACTGTATGAACGAACAGTTCCACTTCTAGATACATACCAAGAGGAATTGAAGACAGGTACTCAAGCCAAGTGCATATATATCATGTTCAGAGCCACATTATTCACAGTAACCAAAAGGTGCAAACAGCCCAAATGTCCTTCAATGGATGGATGGATAAATTGTGGTGTAAACATATAATGAAATATAATTCAGCCTTGAAAAGAAAATAAGTACTGATCCATGCTACAATGCGGATGGCTGAACCTCCAAAACGTTATGCCAAGTGAAAGAAGCCAGACACGAAAGGTCACATACTGTATGATTCCATTTATATGAAATATCCAGAATAGATAAATTAATAGAGGCAGATACGGATTGATGATTGTCGGGAGCTAGAGGGAGGGGGAGATGAGGATAAGCTGCTTCATGAGTAAGGGGTTTTACTTCAGATAGATGAAAATGTTTTGGAAGTAGAGGTAGTAGATGCACAACATTTGACGTACTAAATGCCAATGAATTGTTCACTTTAGGATGGATAGTTTTATAGTATGTGAATTTCACCTCAATAAATTATTAAATAAACTGAAGACAAGATGCTGTGGGAGACGGAGGACTAGGGAGCCCCTGAGTGTGAGGTTCCTCTTGGAGTCTGTCCAGCAGACAGCCTGGCTGAGGCACCAGCAACAGCTAATGCATCACAGTCACACATGGCATTCACGTGAGCGTGGATTTATGACTTGGGCTATTATCTAAGCTGTGTCCCACAGGTTTATTTTTTTCTAGAAGGGCTCAGAGTCCCCACCCTTCTCTAGTTGGGTGTCAGAGTACAGTGCAAGCAACTATATTTGCTTTCAAATCTTTTTCTTCACCTTTAATTCAAATTTTACTGACTTTTTAAGGATTTTCTTAAAGGGAAATCACATTTTTATTTTATATTTCCTTTCTTAAGAGGAACTTTCCTCATTTTTCAACAGTTCTTATATTGCAGAGAAGAATTACATCAAATTTAGTAAGTCTAAAAAGTGATCTCCCACCATTCTCACCTACAGAATTCACTTTTAGTTCACGTCTGAATAAAAGACTCTTTTTTCTGAAAGAGTCTTTTAGAAAACTCAGGCTAAAAAACCAATTCCCCATTGCTGCCATCTCCTGATCTCCACACCTGTTATATCTCATCTCAATCAGGAGTCACCAAATCCAGCTAGTGGGCTCTTTGTATCACCTGCAATCTAAGAATGGTTTTGAGATTTTTCTCAGGGTCGTTTTAAAAGCAATGAAGAAGACCATGTGACAGAGACCACATAGCCACAGCACCTAATGGGTCCTCTCTGACACTTCACAGAAAGCTTTACTGTGTAGTTGCCACAGCCTTCTTTGTCCTTCCCAGTTTGTCCCCTTCTCCACACAGCCAGAAGAGGGCAAGGGGCTCCTGAGTCAGGGTCTTAGTGGGGAGTGGGGGGACAGCAAGCCCCAGGCTGCCCCTGGCAGGGCTGAGGCCTCTTGTCCAGTTCTTGCCTGTCCCAGCAGCCCGCACTTTCCCCCATAACTCCTGGGAGCCCAGTAACATGTGGATGCCACATTTCCTAGACATCCCCTGGAGCCAGAGCTGGGGCTTCGAACTTGGGGAGCTGAGGCTTGTGGGGAACGTGGAGAGGGCTCCCACAGCCCATGTGGAGTATGTGGCAGGAAGCCTGCCGAGGGGCAGCAGGAAGGTAAAGAAAGGCACCCGGGGCGGTCCTGCGGGAGAAGAGAGGTTTGGTGCCAACCCTCTGGGGTACAGGGAGCTATAGGGGGTGTTCCAGCTGGAGATGCCACAGTGCAACGTGTCTGGGCCACAGGTGTCAGGTAACCTGAGCATGAAATATCACCAAGAGATTGGGGGTGCGGCAGGCAGAGGGGAAGGTCCTGTCAGGGTTGAGGTGAGAGCCACGTCTGTGGCCATGTCGGATCTGCATCGACACCACTGGTGGCACCTCAGGAACAGATGTGTTCAGACTAGAGGCAGAACACTGTTACGGCAAATTCTGGAAGTCCCAGACAGGAAGAGGCAGTGAGGGAGCAGGACCGAGGGGCGGTGGTCCCAAGGAGGTGGGTAGGGGGCTGGGGGTGTCTTTGACCACCCACCCAGCATTACTAACTACAGCCAGCTAGACAAGGGGTTCTTCCAGTCCTGGGGACATAGTGCTGTGTCTGGGAGTGATCTGGGCAGTGTAGGAGACAGGGGGAAGGGACGAGGAGAGTGAGGGAGCTGGGATTTATGGATGACGGTCAGGGAAGGGCTCTCCGAGTGTATTTGAGCAGAGGCTGGTGGAAGGGAAGGAGGGAGTGCAAGGGCCACGTGGAAAGTGTTCCAGGCAGGGAAGACCCAAAGGCGGGTGTATTGCTCTGCTCAGGGAACAGCAGGACAGAGGTGGGGAGAGGCACCGTGAGGTCTGGGACGGCCTGGGTCACACAGGCCTGGAGCCACTGGGAGGGTGTTTGAGTGCGTGATGGTGCCGTGTCTGATATTGCCTGTCTGTAGACAGGAGGGGGTGTTAGAAGACCAGGGAAGGTATGCAACATCCAGAGGCCATGTGCCCTGGGTTGTCAGTTTGAGTGAGAGACTCGAGATCATCATTTGAGTGAGGGATCCAGGGGCATGAGGGGTTCTTTGTTCTTCAGGTGTGAAGAGAGGAGAGGGAGATGCCAAAGCCTATCTTCAGGTGTGACAGGGAGCCTTATGCATGTTTCTACATTCAGAAAGATGGGCACAACTGCTTGCACATCGTTTCCAGGGCCAGAAGTTGTCCAGCAAACTCCAGTCAGAATTGCAAGTTTTAGGGGGTAAAGGTGGCTTTGACAAGCCAGAGCAGTCTCTGTTGAGTGGGACAGCACCTGATGTTTCACAGAGGTCCCTGCCATGAGGGGGAGTCTTTGATGCGTCCATGAGCTTCTTGGCCCGGCACACCATTGTGCCACTTGGCTCCGCTGCCTGTGGCAGGGCCACTCTCTATACTAGTGACTCCTAGGACAGCCTGAGCGCCATAGAGAGTGTCTGAGAGAACCAGACAAGCCTGACAGGCTCACCCCTGGCAGCGAAGAAGAAAAAGGGGTAAAATGTGTGACAGTGGAGTGCAAAGTGTGGGCTGTCTTCCTGGTATAGGTGAGAGAGGTGAGAAGCACCTGGATTTGGGATGCATTCTGAGATAGAGCTGGCAGGACTTGCCAGTGGCCTGCTGTGGGTGTCAAGGACGGGGGTATTGGGAGCACCCAGGCTTTTGGCCTAAGCCGGAAGGCAGACTGCAGGAGCGTTTCCTGAGATGTGGCACCCTGGGGAGGGAGGGTCAAAGGTCCACCAAGAACCTCTTTCTCAGCTACAGTTCCTGTGCGGCCCTTCCCCACAGACACCCCTCCAGCCCCTCTCTGGTCCCCGCGGATCTGGACTGCTTCCCCCAGTGGGTCCCCTGCTCCCCTCACCTCCACCACAGAGGGGGCTGGTGGCTCTGCAGACTTGCCATCTGTTTTCCTGCTCCTGCTGCAGCAGTTCCTTCCAAGTGACTTTATATTTCTTGTTTCAGATTGTGACACCAGGACTGAGGACAAGGAGTTTCTTCAGAAGGAAAACATTCCTGAAGATTTGGAATCACAGGCAGAAATATCAGAAAACTATGCTGGTGATGTTTCCCAAGCACCCGAGCTTGGAGATCTCTGTGATGATGTATCAGAAAGAGATTGGGAAGTCCGTGAAGGTGAGAGACTGGTGCAGTCCTTCTCTCAGGAGGGGGACTTCACACCAGCGACAGTGCCCCTTAGGAGCCCCTTAGGGGAGAAAGATTTGGACTGTAATGGTTTTGACAGAAGCTTCAATCTGAGCCCAAACCTGATGGCTTGTCAGGGAATCCCTACAGAAGAGATGCCACAGCCCTATGACATGTGTGGCCAGAGCTTCCAGCATAGCATGGACCTAACTGACCATGAGGAGGTTCCCACAGCTGAAAGCCCACTCATATGTAACGAGTGTGGAAAAACCTTCCGAGGAAACCCTGACCTTATTCAGCATCAGATAGTCCACACTGGAGAAGTGTCCTTTATGTGTAATGAATGTGAGAAATCCATCAGCCAGAATTCCGTTCTTAAAAACCATCATCGATCTCAAGTGAGTAAGAAAGCCTTCCACGGGCACTCAGGTCTTGCTAGGCATCAGGGTCACCACAGTGGTGAAAGGCCTTATGTGTGCAGCGAATGTGGAAAAGCCTTTAGCCAGAACTCAAGCCTTAAAAAGCACCAGAAGTCTCACATGAGCGAGAAGCCCTATGAGTGCAACGAGTGTGGGAAGGCTTTTAGGCGGAGCTCAAACCTCGTCCAGCATCAAAGAATCCATTCTGGGGAGAAACCATATGTGTGCAGTGAGTGCGGGAAGGCCTTCAGGCGGAGCTCAAACCTTATCAAACACCACAGAACTCACACAGGTGAGAAGCCTTTCGAGTGCGGTGAGTGTGGGAAAGCCTTTAGCCAGAGTGCACACCTGAGGAAGCACCAGAGGGTTCACACTGGAGAGAAGCCTTACGAGTGTAGTGACTGTGGCAAGCCATTCAGTCGCGTCTCTAATCTCATTAAGCACCACCGGGTTCACACTGGAGAGAAACCCTATAAGTGCAGCGACTGTGGGAAAGCGTTTAGTCAGAGCTCCAGCCTTATTCAGCATCGGAGAATTCACACTGGGGAGAAGCCTCACGTGTGTAACGTGTGTGGAAAAGCCTTTAGTTACAGCTCAGTGCTCAGAAAGCACCAGATAATCCACACAGGAGAGAAGCCGTACAGATGCAGCATTTGTGGGAAGGCCTTCAGCCACAGCTCAGCTCTCATTCAACACCAGGGTGTGCACACAGGTGACAAGCCCTATGAGTGCCGTGAATGCGGGAAGACCTTCGGTCGCAGCTCCAACCTTATCCTTCACCAGCGAGTCCACACTGGAGAGAAACCGTACGAGTGTACCGAATGTGGAAAAACCTTCAGCCAGAGCTCAACTCTCATTCAGCATCAGAGGATTCATAATGGGTTGAAGCCCCATGAATGTAACCAGTGTGGTAAAGCCTTCAACCGAAGCTCAAATCTCATTCACCACCAGAAAGTTCATACTGGGGAGAAGCCCTACACATGTGTTGAATGCGGTAAGGGCTTCAGCCAGAGTTCACACCTTATACAGCACCAAATAATCCACACTGGCGAGCGGCCCTACAAGTGCAGTGAGTGTGGGAAAGCCTTCAGTCAGCGGTCAGTCCTCATCCAGCACCAGAGGATCCACACTGGGGTGAAGCCCTATGACTGCACTGCCTGTGGGAAAGCCTTCAGCCAACGGTCAAAATTGATTAAACACCAGTTGATTCACACCAGGGAGTAGCCTGTTGGGCTGGTAGGAGGGAACTCAAACATGGTTTCCTCTCTGACCCCTCTCTGGCCATTGTCTCAGCCTGCCACTTCCCAGACCTGAAGCTTGGGCTCCCTCCCTGACCCTCTGCCTGACATCCCATGGCCACAAAGCCTGGGACCCTCCTTTGAATCATCCTTTACAGGCTCCCTTCCCACAGCCGTTGCTTTTGCCTCATGGGACCTCTTGGGTTTTGTTATGTTTTGTTTGTGTTTACAGTTTGTGAGCAGACAACACATTGTTAGGAGGGAAAAGATTATGGAAGCTGAATATTCATGAATAGAGTTTATTATTGTAACCAAAAATTACCAAAAAAGTAAAGTGACATTTGGTTTGAGATAACCAGTAGTTCTTTTGTTTGGTAATTAGTCATAAGGGGTGAGTTCTTTGTCAGTGGCTTTAACTGATACGTTGTTTACATAAAATCAAGTTGAGTTTTTCAGATCTGATGGCTCTGTCATTCTCCCAAGTGGTACATACTCATTACCACCAATTCCCTACCCTTCCTGGTCCTTCCCATTCCATAACTTGGACCCAAGACTCCCCCCACTGCCCCACATTCCTTTGTGCATATCTGCAGTCTGAGAGTAGCTTTCTCCTCCTCTCTGCTCTGCTGTGACTCTGGTCCCCATGCCCCCGCTGTGGCTGCAGGACAGTTACATGTGGCTGCTTCCTAGCTTCCAGTCTCTGCCACAGAGGGAGCTCTTTGTGCACCTTGTTGCTTTACCCACAAGGTTCCAGGCTCAGTCTTTTCCCAGAGGCATTCATCACCAGACATTTATGGAGCACCTTATTAGGTGCGCTGCTCTGGTGGCCCAGCTGACCCACCCGTTGTCCTCAGTTTCTCAGAGCTGTGCCCCTGTTCCCTGAACGGAGAACTCAGCCCAGATGTAACATGTCTGTCACCAGGGAGGCCCTTTGACACCAGCTAGAAAGTCTGGGGGGTGTTACAGGGCACAGTTCCATGAACTATAACCTGCAGGCCAAAGCTGGCCCACTGCCAACACAGCCATGCCAATTTGTTTACAGATGCCTGGCAGCTTTTGCACAACAGAGTTGAGTAGCTATGTTATAAACCATATGGGGAGGCCGGGCGCGGTGGCTCACGCCTGTAATCCTAGCACTCTGGGAGGCTGAGGCGGGCGGATCGTCCTGAGCTCAGGAGTTCGAGACCAGCCTGAGCAAGAGCGAGACCCCATCTCTACCAAAAATAGAAAGAAATTAATTGGACAGCTAAAAATATATATAGAAAAAATTAGCCAGGCATGGTGGCGCATGCCTGTAGTCCCAGCTACTTGGGACGCTGAGACAGTAGGATTGCTCGAGCCCAGGAGTTTGAGGTTGCTGTGAGCTAGGCTGATGCCACGGCACTCGCCCCAGGCAAGAGAGTGAGACTCTGTCTCAAAAAAAAAAAAGAAAGAAACCATATGGGCTCACAAAGCCAGAGTATTTACTTTCTGGCCCTTTACAAGAAAGTTTGTTGACTCTGCTTTCAGACAGTACCCTGTGATCTCAGATGGCTATCAGGGGCTGGAGTTACCCAGAGGATCAGAGCTCTCACAGGATCTGAGGTGCATTTTGTGACCAGGGGGCTATTCTGTGCTGTGGAGTGATTGCCTGTGTACAGGTGAGTGGTTCCTGGGCAGTTTCCATAGCCACAGAGGATCCATCCCTCCTTAACCTCTCCTGTACCACGCAGTAGGTCCTTGAGAGACACAGGAATTAAATGAGCTATTGTGTGCAAAGTACTTTAAATTGTGCCTCGTTCTTGGCAACCTGTGTTAGGTATTATCATTAACAGAAAATAAGTATCTCACAGAATCTCCAGGAGAACTGAGGAAATAGGCTGGGGGCCAAGTTTCCAGGAAAGATTCCAGAACCATTCTGTGGATCTGCCCTGCCAAGCCAGCTACTGTGCACTTGGGAATCCCACTGCTCTGTGACCCAGGCCAGCAGGCAGTTGTTGATTAACTTTGTTTTTTCTGAGTGTCTTCTGCAGATACATCTGAGCACCAGAACCGACTCTTGTTCTCCACTAGCGGCAAGGGAGGCCTGGCAGTGTAGATTGTGGCTTCTGTGTTGGAAAGGCTTGTATAGAGCTTCCAAAATGTGGAGGAGGTTTTAAGAGATTTTGAATAGTCATAAATAACAGATGTTTGCTATAACCTACATCTTTGTAGTTTTTTTTTTGGATTTGGAAATAATTTCACACAGAAAAGTAGTAATAATACCACAGAGAACACCCATCCCTCTTCAGTCAGATTCCCCGGTTAACATTTTGCCCTATTTGCCTTATCATTTTCTTCTCTTCCTCCCTTTCTAGAGATACAGACATTTTCCCCTAAGACTAAGTGCAGACATGATGCACCTTTACTCCTACATATATCAGCATGTGCGTCCTGGTGTTACCAGCTGTTGGACTCCTCAGTTCTTGTCTTCTCGCAATCGAAGGATGAAAGCAAGAAACAGTTTTGAAGCAGCAAACAGCAAAGTTTATTCTGCAAGTGCACCTCCAGACGTTGATGCGGACTGCCAGGAAAGATTAGCAAATGATAGTACACTCCAAAGGGGGGTAGGAGCAGCACACGCCCCAGCAGACAGGGGCGCTGGGGTCTCTGCATCCACCCTGCAGTGTGTTTTCTTACTCAGCATCCCATTTGTTTATACAGCCTGTTCTGCACCTCCTTTGCTCATGTCTCGTTTCCTACTAAGCTAACATTTCCCCCGCAAGGATCCGGGCCCCTGAATTCTTTCAGGGGTTATGGGTTTTGATTCCTTGTCTGTAACTACTTCCTGCTGGATGGGGGTAAAATTCAGTCCGGGTCCCATAATCCTTGCTGCCTGTGAGAAGAGTCAAGGTTAGGGCCTGTGTTGGTACATGCTGTGTGGTTAAATCTAAAGCATTTAGGGACTCATTACTTGTGGGAATCGGCTGAAAACCCTGCACCACCAGAAGCTTTGTCTGGAATTGTAGTCTAGAAGAGACAAACTTAACAAGAAGATTAAAAGCACAGCGGCCTAATACTGGGACCATCACTATTACAGTTGTGGCTAATATAATTGATATTAGCCAAGATCCCAGCCATCCTCTGAGGGACCCAAAGATTTGTTCCAATAGTGAGATTCTACCATTCCCTTGTTTAATGTTTTCAAGTATTTTTATATTATAGGGGACCTTCTTACAATGGGGACAAATGATTAGCTGGGACTTTTTCCTTGTTGTTTTAACTAAAAATTTCTTTCCAATTATAGACAGCTTGATCACATACAAATTTTCTTTCTAAATTCTCTTTCACAAACCTTATCACAACTTACATAGACCATCTACAACATGCTTGGACTTCGTTTTGTACTAAATTTTCCTTTCTTAAATAACCAGCCTGTTTGAGGACAAAAATTTACTATATAAGATCTTTTCTCATGCAAAATTATTCTTTTTTTACCTTATCAAAAATAACATCTTCATATCCTTAACTTTCTTCACATCTCTCTCTCCTACTTACTGACTCCTTCTTGCTTTAATTCTCTAACTCTCTATTGTGAATCAGCTTATAAATAACTTTTGAATTAGAGAAAATTATTTATAGGGTCTTTAAGTCGAATCTTAACAGGCTGAGCATTTTTGGCTTGTCCTGGGACTTCCCCAGCCTATACCACAGGATCAACTAGTTGAAGAAACTGAGGATCTAATCGTTGTTCCAACTTTCTCTCCTTGAGAACTAGGATAGGGAAGGAAGTTTGACCACCTAGACAGATATTTCTGCCCCATTTTGAAAGGAGATCCCATCCCAGTAAGAGAATAGGGCATTCAGGCATTACCAAAAATTGACGGGTGAAAAGGAGGTCACCCCACAAACAGCACAGTGGAGGTATGAAAGGTTTTTGTTTGGTCTCACCTGTTGTCCAATAACCCAACAGGAAATGGGAAAGAGAGGTCCTACATAAGAGGTCAACACACAGTAGGTGGCCCTTGTGTCCACAAGAAAACAATCTTACCTGCCATGTCCAGGGTTGCCCTAGGCTCCAGCCCCCTGATGTCGATTGTCCTTGGGGAGGCCAGCCACAGCAGAGGGCCCCTTCAGTCCAAGGACATCAGAGGGAAGGGCTCTGATCCCGGTCCCCTTCAGGCCTGGGGCCAGTCCCTCTTCCAGTGTCCAAGCTCTCCACAGGCTGGGCAAGGCGTCCTGGGGGTCCTTGATGGAGTTTCTTTCTTTGCCAGTTGAGTTGGGGCACTCGGCCTTCTAACGTCCCATTTCTCCACAGTGGTGACCTCCAGTGGGTTTTCCCTTTGGGCAACCTGGAGGGGGCTGGAAAGCTGGGGCCACAGCCAAAATCTGTTGGGCCTCTTTCCTGTCTCTGTGTTTTTCCCTTTCCTGCTCTTCCCTCTCTCTCATGTTCCTGGTTGTTAAACACCTCATTTGCCTTCTCTGTGAGCTGATTGGTTGGCGTTTGGAGTCCCATAGCCAATTTGGAAGCTTCCTTCCAATGTCAGGTTCCTGTAGAGGGGCTGACTGGTTAATGAAATGTGTTCCCAGGAATACCTGCCCTTCTGGGGACTAAGCGTCCATGTTCATAAACTTCCTGACTCCCTCCACCAGCCATTCATGGAAGAGGACAGGGTTTTCCGTGGCCTCCTGGGTTGTTTCCCTTGTTGTATAGGTCACTGGCTTAACAATGCACTTTGTTATCCCTTCCTTTATACACTGAGCTTCCTGTATACACTTAGTCTAATGTATAATTCTTACACAAATCCCTGCTGTCCCTTAGTGCCATGAAGGCCTGTACATGAGACACCTCAGACCATTTTCCTAGTCTGTGGCGGACAGTGTTATGGGAAAGGTTGGCTGTTTGTTTTGCAGGTTCTGAGGAATGTTGGAGACTACACCCGAGATGTGATGCCTGGGAGTGCTGAGTTGCTTGACTCCCCTTTTGAGAAAAGGGCACAGGATTGTTGGCATCCCCCTACCTGTCCTGATGCCCTGGGAGGAGGTGTCCCTCCTTACACAGGCACTACCCTGGCCCATCATGGGCCAACCTGAAACGTGGGCTAGTGTGCCTTACCACGGCCTCCCCTTTTCCCTGCTTCATGGGTGATTTCCAGAATTATCCCCTCAGTCCCCATGTGCCCATGTTCTGTACGGGCTCCTGCCAGATTTATGGTCCAGTGATGGTTTAGCCTCTCCTCCCGCAGTACCTCCTTTAACAGGACCATGGCACTCACAAGTAGCAGGGGAGGTGGTTGTCCCAAACCCCTCCAGACTTCCTCTTTGGCCCTCTGCAGAGGCTTAACCTGTACTACCCAGAAGAACCGCGGATATTCCCGAATACCTCTCCCGGGGGTGGTATTCACCTAGCATTCATAAGCGTTTTACTAAGTAGGAGACGCACAAATCCGGAATCCTAGGGTCCGTCCCACATGGCATACCTTATGCCAGAAGGCTAGGCCTTCTCCATGCAGGAATGACAAGGACTCTCAGGACAAGGGCAAAAGCATGTGCTCCAACAGCAGCAAATGTTCCAGAAAACAAAGTCAAGGTGAGAACAGAAATCAAAGGGAAACCATACCTTAAGTCTTGAGATCCAAGTCACAGCACCAAATGTGTTGCCGGCTGATGAACTCCTTGGTTCTTGTCTTCCCACAATTGAAGGATGAAAGCAAGAGACAGTTTTGAAGCAGCAAGCAGCAAAGTTTATTAAGCAAGTGCACCTCCAGACGGGGAGGCAGACTGCCAGGAAAGATCAGCAAACAATAGACACACCAGAGTGGGGTAGGAGTGGCACACACCCTAGCGGACAGTGGCACTGGGGTCTGTGTGTCCTCCCTTTTTCTCTTGTCTGGCCTCTCCTTCATGACGTCACTTCTTTTCTTTTTTCTTGACTAATGGGGATGTTGTCTCCCTGCTGTCGGGCGGGGGCAGTTTTCGACTTTATACGGTTAGGCTGGGATGTGTTGTGGTGTCCAAAGCCCATGGCGGGTACTGCAATGTATAATGTGCCCTGTGTTGTTTTTGCTGTTTCTTGCAATAGTTGTGGTTGCCCTTGTTATGGTTACAGTACGTTCTCTTACTCAGCGTCCTGTTTGTTTATGTTGCTTGTTTTCGTATTTTCTCTGCTCGTGTCTCACTTTTCTTACGCTAACATTCTGTGACACTTATGGCTACCCTCATCTTGCAGTGAGTTTTCTTACTCAGTATCCCATTTGTTTGCACGGCCTGTTCCGTACCTCCTCTGCTCATGTCTCAGCTTGAAAGTATTTCAAAATTTTAAAAAATGTATGTTGGTAGAAGTGAATGAATACACACGCACAAATTTTTAAAATGTAAGTGAGAACTGAGAGGAGCCTGCACTCAGGCAAGGGCTCTGGGAGTGGAAGCGGGAGCAGTGGATGCTGGAAGGAGCTTTGGGACTAAAGCATCTGGACTGACTGGATGTGGGGAGGAGGGCAGGGTCTGGGGCGATGTCCCCTGGGTGCCTGGCTGAAGCATCTGCCAGGACGAAGGGGTCATATCCTGGGTTCACAAGGTCAGAGAGAAGCTAGTGTCCAGCATGCTGCTGGCTCCATGTAGGCCCTGATGTGGGTGGGCTGCCAGGGAGAGGACAGGGTGGGGGCCTGGGACGGCATGGGCAGCCCACAGTTAAGTCCTACAGAGTTCCAGAGAAGGCCTGACCATGGGGACCCACTGCCAGGAGAGTCACATCCTCAGCAGGATTCATCGTCAGTCACTTTCCTCACTGAGACTTCTTTTCATTTATGCTTTTCAACTTTATTTTGAAACTTGTTTCCTAAGAACACATCTTAGGCCTTTTTGTCTCTAATTTCAACTCTGACGTGGCTCTATTGCACATTTGGATATGTAACCTCTTGTTTAACTTGCTGTTCCATTTTAACTAGTACCAGTGAGTAGGAGCCACACCATCCTGGCAACCAATCCCTGATCCTGAGTGAGCTCATCTGCAAAGGGTTGGCCAGGGCCTGGGCAGGACCTTCTGCACTGATGAGGTTCTTACTCTGAGGAAACCCAGAGGGAGAAATCTGTGCAGAGGCTAAGACCAGCACTGCTCCCAGCCCCATAACCCCAGGGGAGGTAGAGACCCTCCCAGCTGTGACCTGTGCCTGGTTCTTGCTGTCCACTGCCCATCCTTACCCGCTTTGTGTCCCACTGTTCCCAGGTCTGGGTAGCATTGGGACTCTCCAAGGAGATAGCAGTGGCTGTGAAGAGATCCCAGGAGTTGCTGGCATCCCCCCACCCAGCCCCAAGGTGAAGTCCCCTCAGCAGGCCATCAGAAGTGCCTTTTGGTTGTCACGCTGCCGAGCTTTGTACTGGTCACCCCTGTCCAGGGTCTGACACATGACTGTTCCTAAGCTTTGGAACATAACTCTTTGTTCTCTGACCCATTACCCCAATCCCAGGTTATGGAATGACCCACAGCTTCCTGGTCATATCCTTCCCCAGCCGCCTTTTGACCACAGCAGCCTGTGTAGCCCAGGCCCTGTGTAGCGTCACTCCACATGAGATCTGACCGCTGCCTCCCAGGGCAGAGTCCCCCCTGCTGAGATGTGATGCCCGTTGTTGCTCTGCGCTGCTTCTATCTGCCTCCTTCATGGTTCCGCATGAGTCACTAGGCCTGACCCTACTGTCCGTACTCTTGTCCCCTCCCCTGCCACCTTCTGTCCTGGCGACCTCTGTGATGCACTCATTGGAAGAGTGGGGGTGCTCAGCCCAGTCCCTCCACATGTGTATATTGTCTCTGAACAAGCTGTTTACTCTTCACTTTCACAAGTATTATTGTGGACCTGGCCTTGAAGACAAATGCGGCCCCTGCTCTCGCAGATTCTGTAGTCCAGGGAATGCACCTCAGGGATAAGGTTTGTCCTTCCACATTCCCCTTGCTCAGGGTTTCATGATGGACTGGAGATTGGGGTGAGGGAGAGGGAAGGTTGCAGGTTTGTAGGTTTCTGGTTTCCAGAAAAGGATGTCTGGGATGTGGTATCGGGGCACTGGAGGGGAGAGCAGGGTTGCACAGGAAAATCATGGATCAACTTTTTGACATGTTGGTTTTGAGATGACTTTGAAACATCTAAGTGGGTATAATGGTAGCCAGTTGGGGTGCAGGTTTAAAAGTCAGAGAGCTAAGGTCTCACTCTGTTTTCCAGGCTGGAGTGCAGTGGTGTCATCACAGCTCACAGCAACCTCAAACTCCTGGGCTCCAGCAATCCTCCTGCCTCAGCCTCCCAAGTAGCTGGAACTGCAGGCGTGTGCCACCATGCCCAGCTCATTTCTCTGGTTTTTTGTAGAGAGGGGGTCTCACTCTTCCTCAGGCTGGTCTCAAATTCCTGGGCTCAAGCGATCCTCCCACCTCAGCCTCCCAAAGTTCTAGAATTACGGCATGAGCCACTGTGCCTGGCCCAAGTTGGCTAAATTAAAAGGGAAATTTTTGGATAAAAACAACAAAATTTTCTTAAAATATTAATTTGCTCTTAATGAAATTACATGGCATATTAATTTTTTTTTTTTTTTTTTTGAGACAGAGTCTCACTCTCTTGCCAGGGGCGAGTGCTGTGGCATCAGCCTAGCTCACAGCAACCTCAAACTCCTGGGCTCAAGCAATCCTACTGCCTCAGCCTCCCAAGTAGCTGGGAATACAGGCATGCGCCACCATGCCCGGCTAATTTTTTCCTATATATTTTTAGCTGTCCGATTAATTTCTTTCTTTTTTTTTTTTTTTGGTAGAGACGGGGTCTCGGGGTCTCGCTCTTGCTCAGGCTGGTCTCGAACTCCTGAGCTCAGAACGATCCGCCCGCCTCGGCCTCCCAGAGTGCTAGGATTACAGGCATGAGCCACCGCACCCGGCCTGTTTGTTTTTTTAAATTAACACCACTGTCCAGCTGAAGACAAGCTACCTGCTTTCCTTTCCATTCTTGTGGTGGGTCCTCCCTCCCTGTTTCTTCTTTGACTTGTCTCCTAATCCTACCATTCTCTCAGTGGGCCAGCCTTCACCTGGCCCACATTCCTTACCGATGTTGACCCAAATAAGTGACTGAGGCAAAAATCTCAATCAATGGAGGTTTATTAAGCCAAATTGAGGACGCGCAAGGGAAATACAAACCACAGGCAGACCTGTGGCCATTTTTCCTAAGGGGAATTTGAGAGCTTCAGCATTTAAAGGCACAAGAAAGGAAAAGGGTAGGGGGCGCTGATGAAGCGAAGGTTACATTCTTGTGAGGCCCAGGGAATCTGCATTTTACATAAAAGAAGGGGAATGTTAGAAAAAGGGAGTGAAGGAAGAATCAGTTATGTAGATGTCCCTGGGTAGGTGAAAGAATGTCTGATTCTGTCTTGTCTCCAGTTCTGTAAAGATAAACTTGTAATTCATTATTAGTGTGTATCACAACAGGCTTTGGTTTTCCGGTGTTAGACACAGTTACAGTTTGCATGTCCTTCTTTATGGGAGGTCAGCAAGGAATTTCCTTAATGAATGATCTGTAGGGCCTGTTCTTCACAGTGCCTGAGGCCTTTACCTTCTGTTTTGCATAAGGAGTTGGGGGGATTGCCGCTTAGATTTTGATTTTCTTTTACACCTGCCTGAGTCTCATCTGACTTCTCCCCCTATCTCACCACACCCCGGGCCTATCCGACACTGCCCTGCCTTCCTGCAAATGCATCTCAGCAGCAGGTGGTTAGTTTTCAAACTCCAGCTCCAGCGGAATAGGTATTGAACCTCTATGTGCCTCGTTTTCTTCATTTATAGTGAGGACAGAAGCCCTCTCGTGGGGGTTCCTTCAGTAAGTTAAGTGATTTAATACATGAGAAGCTTAATACGTGAGAACACGATGAGTGCTAAGCACACAGACGCGAGGTGAATTCTTAGCTTTAGTGCTACTCGGAGGTGGGCGAAAAGGCGCCCGAGAAACGATATTCGGTGGCGATATGTCCTAGGACAGGAAGGACGGGGTCCAGAGCCTCAAAGGGGAGACCCGGGCCGGAGAGCGTCCACTTTCCCCTTCCCCAGCCACATTCCCTCTGCGGAACGTCTGCGCCCTCTCGCCCGCAGGTCCAGCCGGATAGCTGGTACAGGTACTGAAGAGCTGGGCCACCAGAGCATAGAGTACTCCGAGCCGCCTAGAGCAGACCTACAGAACCCTGGGATTCGATTGGCTGGTGAGCTGAAGGGCAGGGCGGAATTTCAGACCAGCCGTTTCCGGTCGGCTGGGTCTGGCTCTCCGCCGTTCGGGCCATGGCGCTCGCTGTTCCTCCCTTCCGTGGCCCAGCAGAGTGAGTCCAGGCCGGGGCGCCTAGCGCGGAGGTGCCGGAGCGGCATTGGGGCGGGTGGGGATGGTGCCGGGGCTCAGAGGGGCCAAAGGATGCGCTCCGCAGCCTCGGTGAGCCGGGGAGGACGTGCCGAGGGCGGCATCGGAGCGTCGAGCGCCCACTTTGGTTGGTTGAGGGGCGGGCAAGGCGCGGGCAATGTGAGGCCCGTACGGAGACGGTGAGGCGTGCAGGTCCCCGCACTCTCATGGTGGTTCACGCTCCCGGGGAACACTGAGGCAGGGCACCCGGATGGATAAAATGGCCTCACAGAGGAAGGGAGTTTGGGGATCGTCAGGAGGATGAGCCAAATTGTGCTTTTTTTTTTTCAGAAGAGAGAAAAGTACATTTCACTTAGCAGGAGTAGATTAAGTGAAAGAGTAGAGCTGTGCAGTGAAGGGGTCTCGGTTGCTGGAGGAGGAGGAGAGGGAAGGGAAAAGGCAGGATGACACCCCACACATCTGCTAGAACAAGCCCAGCATTCGTTCAACAGACACTCAATAAACATTGGCTTATTGATAATAATTAAGACCTAGTATTTTTTGTTTGCGGTTTGCAAGCACTATGCTGAGTACTTTCTACGTGTTCTCACTTATTTCTCAAAATAGTCACTTAAGGTAAGGGGTAATGTTAGTCTCCTTTTATGGTATGTGAATCAACTCAAGTCACTTGCGTGAGACTTCTGCATTAGTAGGCGATGTATCCAAGATTGGAACGCAGTCCTGTTGGTGTTCAGAGCCTACACTCCTAACAGCAGTGTTACATGCGCCCCAAATGAGTCTGAGTGTAAAGGCAGAATACATTAAGAAGGACCACTTGTGGTACACAAAGGGTGTGAGCAGGAGGGGGCCAATCAAAGGAAAGCCCTGTTTGAGAACTAGGAGGCTGCCTTTGACCCAGGTGTGTCCAGCTGGAGAGTCTGTGAAGATCCTGGAGTGATGAATCCAGTGGACTGTGCCTCAGTAAGCTTGAGTTCAGCTGCCAGTCAGAGAATGTCCATCCAACAGAGGCTTAGGTGATGAAGATGGGACATCAGGGCCCTAGAATATGTCTTCAAGATTCTCTTGGCTTTCCTTCCTGTTCACTCCAGATGAGGTGTTTCTCCTTGTTTTCCTTTTTGTCATGAGAGAGGAAAAGTCCTTCCTAGAAGCCTCTTGGCAAACTTCCCTTAACATCTTATTGACCAGAACTGGACCTTGCAGTCACCTAAGGCCAGGGGATCTGGGTCAGGGGAAAAGGACACGTTTCTTCCTTGGCTAAACTAAGGGGTCTGTTTTCATGGAGGATGCTGTGGGGAGGTGACTGGCTGTGTATGTAGAGGCCAGTTGGTAAGATTTTTCTGGGAGTGACACCTGATGTCACCTGTCAGCGCTAGAATAAAACCAGATCAGTTGTTTTAAATGTCATCTGTATGCTGACAGTTCACAGTGTATACCTAGGCAGTCTCAACCTCTCTCCTGAATTTTGGACTTGTATATCCAAATGCCCTAGTTCTCCACTTGTAAGTCTAATAGGTATCTTAAACATAACATGTACAAAACAACTTTAAAATTTTACGCTTCAGACCCTCCTGCAGTCTTACTAATCTGAGTAAATAGAAATTTCATTGTTTGAGTTGCCAGGCCAAAAATCTTGGTGTCTCATCCTATATGTAATTCAACAGCAAATCCTATTGACTTTGAAATGCATCCAAAATCTGACCACTTCTTTTATCTCTGTCACCACCAGTCTGGTCTAAGACACTGTCATCCTAGCTGGATTATTTCTAGAAACTTCCAACTGTTTTTCCTATTTCTCTTCCCTCCCTCCAGCCCTCTCCCCTGCCGCCCCCAGTCTGTTCTCGAAGCAGCAGCTGGAGAGGCCACATTTCAGGTCATATCACTCTCTCTAGACTTTCTTAGAAGGTGCCCACCCTCCTCTCTCACTGTCCCCACTCGGCTTCAGCCCCTCTGGCTTCCTTGCTCTTCTGTGAACACAAGTGGGCTTGTACCTCAGGACCTTTGCACTTGTGCTCCCCTTGCCTGGGGTGTACCTTGCTGATGTCCACATGGTGCCCATCTTCACCCCATCCAGATCTCTGATTTGATACTGCTTTGTCAGAAGTGCCTTCCCTTGCTGTCCTGTGTAAAATGTCTACCACCAATGGCTGCCTTCTGTTCTTTCTATCCTTTGTCATCACCTGACTTAGGCATTGCGTCTGTGTCACATATATGTGTCAACTTTCCCATTCATTTCACTTGTGCCCTGCCTTAGAGCAGGAGCCAATCTGTTGTTCGTAGCTGTTTGTCCTCTGCCCAGGTCCTCGTAGGTGGGCCTGAGATGCATCCCATTGTCTCCCCTGGCCAAGTGCGCTGTCTAGGTCCTGGCTTTCATGTGGTAGCCTTGGGATGTTGTCATACTGGGGGCTTCAGAGAGGCCTTACTCTGGAGGTGTGGAGGGGTGGGGTGGGGAATTAGGGAGAGGATATAGTCTCAGAGGCCACTTTTCCCTTTCCCTGCAGCACTGCCTGCCTTCTCGGGACAAGCTCAGAGACCTAGTGATGGCTGTCAAGCAACTCCTTCCTGGCGGGCTCCAGGTGAGTGGTCCTATGGAGACTCTCCCTGTGGCCTCAGCCCTTTCTTAGTGGGAGTCTTTGCACAGTTCTATCTGTGAGGGGCTGGTCCTCGAGGGTAGACAGCTCCTTATTTCCACCGATGTCCTTAGCCCCTGAGTTCAAGTTCCTGAAATGTGGTCCCCACTGTGTCTTCCCAGGCACAGTAGAGGAAAGGGTCAGGAGCACCAAGACAAGCTAGTGTGGTGCCTGCCAGCTCACTCTAGTGGGGAAGACAGGTGCATGTACTCAGAGGAATTTACCAGTCCTGAGCCTAGGACTGCCTCCCGCAGGGCTCAGCATGGGCCTGACCCTGGGGTTGCAGCAAGATCTTTTCATTCCAGGTCTTGGTTTCCTTCAAAGATGTGGCTGTGTTCCTCTCCCAGGAGGAATGGGGCCATCTGGGGCCCACTCAGAGGGGCCTGTACAGGGATGTGATGCTGGAGACCTATGGGAACCTGGTCTCACTAGGTAAGTTCCTTTCCTGGGACTCAGCTCCTGGGCTTCCTGCTCCATGAACAACCTTGAGGACTGAGTTTGGGGCTCAGAGGCTCCTCACCTCCTGGGCTAAAGACTGGGCATTTTGACCCTGGTCTGGTGTGGTGCAAGTCTAGTCTGCATAGAGGTGGGGATGGGTGGTGCTGAGACCCTCCCCACTTTGGAAGGAGAATATCATTCATTGCACACCTAGCATATTCATATCCCCAAATTAATCTTCAGGCATCTTGTTGGGTTTTTTTTTTTTTTTTTTTTTTGAGACAGAGTCTCGCTCTATTGCCCGGGCTAGAGTGCTGTGGCGTCAGCATAGCTCACAGCAACCTCAAACTCCTGGGCTCAAGTGATCCTCCTGCCTCAGCCTCCCAAATAGCTGGGACTACAGGCATGTGCCACCATGCCCAGCTAATTTTTTTTTCTATTTTTAGTTGTCCAGTTAATTTCTTTCTATTTTTAGTAGAGATGGGGTCTCACTCCTGCTGAGGCTGGTCTTGAACTCCCGACCTTAAGCAATCCTCCTGCCTTGGACTCCCAGAGTGCTAGGATTACATGCGTGAGCCACAACACGTGGCCAATCTTCAGGCATCTTGAAGGCTGGTGGTAGGATACGCAGTTTATAGATGAACCTGAGGCTGACAAATACTGTCACTTTCTTAAGTTTATGCAGCCTGTTGGTGGCAGATCTGGGATTTGAATTCATTCGATTTCAGAGGACTGCCTGCCTTGTACTAGAATTGCTGCTTCCCTTTAGCCCTTCTGCTGGGCATCAACACCTCCTACCACAAATCTGCTACTGTAATGTGTTCAGGCCTCAACTCTGTCCTGTCTGTGGCTCCCAGAATAGCTGGATTTGACCTTTCTTCAGCTTGGGCAGAGGCCTGTGTCTGTCTCCTAGGTTTAGAAGCCAGGTAGCAGGGGATGTCACAACCAGAATGCAGGGCCAGACCACATCCTGCCCTAGACCTGGGATAAATTGTCAGGTTTTCCTTCCTTTTTCTGGATCAGGACTTCGGGGTTCCAAACCTGATGTCATTTCCAGGCTGGAGCAGGGAGAAGAGCCGTGGACCCCACACTCACCGAGAATTGCAGGGAGCTGGAGGCACAAGAGTGAAGGTGAGTCTGCTCCCCACTCTGTCCTGCTTCTGCCTGCAGGTGCTGTGGCATCAATGGGCCCTTCTGCAAGCTCCAGACCAAATCTCTTGTCACCCCCAGGGCTTTGCTTTCCTTTTCCATTTTCTTTCTCTCCTCTTGCTGTTACTGGTTGTTATCTGTCCATAAATGGATTTATGTTTTCCATACCCTAGCAAATCCTCTTTCAAGCCTGGAAAAGAACTTGGGTGTTTTTCCCTGGCAACTGGCTCCCAGTCCTCTCACATCCATGTCACTCACTCCTTCTCAGGCCTTGCTGGCCAGCTCTGCAATGGCTACTTGGGAACACCACTTAGAGAGACAGCCTCCCGCTAAGTCTCTCACTTCTACTCATATCCACTCAGAACATCTCAGGCAGATTTGGGCCTTGGGCAAACAGAGTTAGAAAGGGTTTCTTCCTGTGTAGCAGGGACCTGGGCATGTAAACAGTAAGCAGAGCAGAGTCCTGCCATGCAGCTAACATTGGCTGGTCATTTGTGCTTAGAGCATGCCTGGTACTATGCTGGTGTAATGCATTTATCCAATCTGCTACCATCCCTGCAGAGTTGGTGCTCAGGAGACTGAGGCACAGAGAGGTTAAGTTGCTGGCCTAAGATCACACAGCTGGCCAGGGACAGAGCAGGGTTGAATCCCTGACAGACTGGTCTAGACCCCATACTCTTATTTATTTATTTTCTTTAAAGAAACAGCTTTATCGAGGTATAATTAGCATACAATATGTTACAGGTGTTTAAGGTGTATGTTTTTTTTTTTTATGTATTTTGACATACGTATACACATGGGAAACCATCACTGCAATCAAGACAGTAAACATATCCATCACCCTCCAAAATTTTCTCACGTCTCCCACACTCCTTCCCACCTCTATCCTGAAGCAATTGCTGACTTGCTTTCTGTTATTATAGGTTACATTTTCTACGATTTTATATGAACGGAATAATAGAGCATGTATTCTTTTTTGTCTGGCTTCTGTTACTTAACATAATTCTTTGGGGATTCATTTATGTTGTATATCAATAATTCTTTTTATTTCTGATTAGTATTATATGAGTATACTACAACTTATTTATCCATTGTCTGTTACTGGACATTTGGGTTGTTTCTAGTTTTTGGTTAATACAAATAAAGCTGCTATGAACCTTTGTCTACAAATCTTTGTGTGGCCATACGTTTCCTTTTCTCTTGGGCAAACACCTAGGAGTGGAATGACTGGATTACATGGTAGGTATGGATTTAACTTTTAAAAAACTACCAAAATGTTTTCTAAAGTAATTGTACTATTTTTATTCCCACTAGCAGTGTATGAGATTTCCAATTCTTTCCACATTCTCACCAGCACTTGGTGTGGTCAGTCTTTTTAATTTTATACATTCTGATAGGTGTGTAGTGGTGTCTCATTGTGGTTTTATTTTTAGAGACAGGGTCTTGCTCTGTTGCCCAGGCTAGAGTGCAGTGGCACAATCATAGCCCACTGCAGCCTTGAACTCCTGGGCTCAAGCAATCCTCCTGCCTCAGCCTCCCAAATAGCTGGGACTACAGTTGTGTACCACTATGCCTAATTTTTTTTAATTATTTTATTTTATTTTTATTTTTTTGAGATAGTCTCACTCTGTCGCCCAAGCTAGAGTGCCGTGGCGTCAGCCTAGCTCACAGCAACCTCAAACTCCTGGACTCAAGCAATCTTCCCACCTCAGCCTCCCGGCGTGCTAGGATTACAGGTGTGAGCCACTGCACTTGGCCTTTTTTTTTTTTCTCTTGATTTTCTTAAGAGACAAGGTCCTGCTGTGTTTTCTTGGCTTGTGTCAAACTCTTGGGCTCATGCAGTCCTCCCACCTAGGCCTCCCAAAGTGCTAGGATTCCCGGTGTGATGGCTCACACCCAGCCCCTATGGGTTTGTTTAGCATGTATTTTCTGTCTTGGTTTCTTGTCATTTGCCCTTTCTTTTTTTTTCCCACATGCTTTCTGATATTTGATTGTCAATTATTATAAATAAAAAGCTATAGAGAGAACTTGTCATTGGATCACCTTATCTTGTCACAGTGGTCTTAGGCTTTGTTAAGGCTGGTCTGATATTCAGGAAAAAAAAAATTTGCTACTCATTGGTCACCTTTGAGGATTCTAAGGAATTTTAGGAATTCTGAAAACTGGTAAATAGAAGAGTCAAGTATTTATTCTGCCTGTAATAGATGTATTGTACCCCAGGATAACTAAACAATTGATGAATAGAAGTTTAACTTCTCTTCATAGAGGTTTCAGCTAAAAAATGAAGGAATGACAATTACAATATCAATATTTCACAATCCAAAATTTAAAAGTGAATCCAGATAATGATCATTAATGGCTGCTAATATCACAAAAAGAGATGCAATGAGACATTTTATACCTCCTGATGGAAAACTATTACACCCCTTTTGAAGGTATTTTGTTTATTGTCCAAAAACCAAAAATTTAACCTGAAACCCGAAGTATCAACTAAAATGTCTAAAAACAGGAATGGCTGGTACTACCACATCCTACCCTGCATTAAGAATACCCAACAACAGAGCATCTTCTAACTCTGGCAAAAACCAGGTTATTGCCTCAAAAGAAACTAAACAGCCCTAGATCTAAGACTTCCAGTTTTTAGCATTTGGGGGTGTTCTGGCCTTATAATCACCTCCCTCAAATGCCCTTTCATTGACAAGTACCACTCATACACAGAGTTCCCAAGCATCTTTTTATTGCCTCATTTAAAAATACAAACAGGCAACCAAGGAGGGCACTGGGTATCTGAGGGAAATGGTAACATGAACTTTAGTGTGAGATGTTCTTTCTTGACTCACAGATGACTCTGTCCTGTGGTTTTTCATTTTGTTCACATTCATTCTGTTTCCTACCTTGTGAAACAACACTTCTTGATTAGAATCACCTTTTTAGACTTTAGTCCTGAGATCTTAAGGGCTCTGAACTCCTCAGACACCCCAGAAGTTTTTACTCCAGAAATTCAGGATGTTTATCATCCAGAACACTGCTCATGGGTTTCCAGAATAAATTGTGAAGCTTGCTTTTTCCCTTTCATACATTGAATAGTAAAAATGAATCCCTCTAAAGTACTTGGAGTAGTTCACTGAAATCTAAGACTACTTAGCCCAATTTTAGACCTGGTCCAGTGATCACTTTCAGCTTAGTCTCTCTGTTCTGGCTGTGCAGTCCCCGGTAGCATCCTGTTATAGCTCATAATAACTGCCCTTGACAAAAGGGGGACTCCATCATGCTTTCATGGTATCTCAGCACAGGGCTACCCTCTTACTGTTCTGACCTTGGTTGCCCTTCCTGCAGTCTGTATTCATATGACTCAGTGGTTCATTTTTGTTTGTTTTATTTGTTTTTTTAAAAAAAACTTCCTTTAGTTGGGTCCAGAATTCAGTTGTATCACAGTTTTCACAAATTTTTAGGCATTTTGTCTGCTAGGAATGTGTGGTGTGGGGCTGCATTTTGGTCTTTTTACCTCATGCTGCCCCTGCTATTTGAATGAGTAGATTGCTTCTTTTTTTCTATTTTTCCTGATTTGCTTCTGTGAAACCAGGTTGTCCAGAGCAAACAGTTTTGCTCATAATCTGTTACTCTGTTGTACAGCTCATTCATTATGAGTCATTCGTCATTTATTTATTTTTCAACAAGTATTTGAATACCTGTTATGTGTAAGCCATAAGAATATACCTTGTTTACAAAGTATGCAGCAATGACATGAACAGCAGAGATGGTAAACTCCAAACCTCCACTGCCTTTTTCCTGATCACCCTCCTCACCTCTCTGAGGTCATGCCTTGCTGTCCTACTCCATCTGTTCCTGGTTGGCCTGGTTGCAGTTGTAGACCTTTGACCTTGGGCTTTTTTCCTTCCTTCTTCCTTCCTTTCCTTCCTTCCCTTGCCAGTTTCTGCTGCTTTGACAGCAAGCTTCTTCTCTACTCATTCCTCTCCTCTTCCCAGCGAGGTCATTTTTTTTTTTTTTTGCATTCTGGATATCCAGTATCATCTTAGGAGATATTTGTTTTATATTAAATTTTCCTGCTTATGCTCTAATTCTTTGTCTCATAGTAAAACACGAGTGACTCATTGTTTTTCATTCTTTCAGGTTATGATTCTAGGATTGAAAAAAAGAAATTGATGCCAAAGCAGGACATTTTTGAAGAAATGGAAACTCAGAGAGCAAAATCAGAAGAACATATAAGGAATATTTCCAAGGAACCCGAAGAGATGAGTAAAACTGAGGGACAGTTAGGGGATTGCTGGAGAAAACCTGTAGTAGAAGGATGTAAGAAATCCTCCCAGAAGAGCAATTTCCAAATAGAGAGCATGAATCATGTGAAAGCCCCCACTGCAGAGAAATGTCAGAAGTTCATTGTTGGGGAAAACTACTCTACAGACTCAAATCCTTCCAGACATGTTAGAGTAGCTAGAGAGGCAAGTCTCCATCAGAGTGTGTCATGTGTCAAACAGTTTGAGCAATATAAGAACATCATTAACCTCCAGAGTTTCCATTTAGGAAGAAGAGCCTGTCAGACAGATGCGTTTATGCAAGTACCTAGACTGAGTTCAGTTCTTAGTGATAATCAGAGGATTAACAATCCAGAGAAATCTTTTGAGTGTACTGAGTGTGGAAAAACTTTCGGGCAGAACAGAGCTCTTTGTCAGCACCAAAGAATTCATACTGTTGAAAAGCCCTATGAGTGTAGTGAATGTGGAAAAGCTTTCAGTCAGCACTCTGTCCTCAGCAAACATCAGAAAATTCACACTAGTGAGAAACCCTACACATGTGAGGAATGTGGTAAAACTTTCAGTGCTCACTTATACTTTATTCAGCACTGTAAAATTCACACTGGAGAAAAACCCTATGAGTGTCATAAATGTGGGAAAGCCTTCAGTACACGTTCATCTTATATTCCACATCTAAAAATTCATACAGGAGAGAAACCTCATGAGTGTAATCAGTGTGGGAAAGCCTTTAGTCATAGCTCTAATCTGATTCATCATCGGAGAATTCATAGTGGGGAGAAACCTTACAAGTGTGAAGAATGTGGGAAGGCCTTCAGCAGGCAGTCACACCTTGTTCAGCATCAGAGAATTCATTCTGGAGAGAAACCTTATGACTGTAGTGAGTGTGGCAAAGCCTTCAGTGCACGATTATCTCTCATTCAACATCAGAGGATTCATACAGGAGAAAAACCCTATGAGTGTAATGAATGTGGAAAATCCTTTAGCCTGAACCGAACCCTTATTGTCCATCAGAGAATTCACACTGGAGAGAAACCATATAGGTGTAATGAGTGTGGAAGATCCTTCAGTCAGCGCTCACAAGTTATTCAACATAAGAGAATTCACACTGGGGAAAAGCCTCATGTCTGCAATGAGTGTGGAAAATCATTCAGTGCTCGCTTATCCCTTATCCAGCATCAGAGAATTCATACTGGTGAGAAGCCTTATGGATGTAGTGACTGTGGGAAAACCTTCAGTCAAAAGGGACATCTTATTCAGCATCAGCGAATTCACACTGGAGAGAAACCCTATGAATGTAATGAGTGTGGAAAAGCCTTCAGCCAGAGTTTTAATCTTATTCACCATCAGAGAACACACAATGGTGAGAAGCCCTATGAATGTAACAAATGTGATAAAGCCTTCAGTGTGCTTTCTTCCCTTGTTCAACATCAGAGAGTACATAATGGAGAGAAACCATATGAGTGTCACAAATGCGGGAAGGCCTTTAGCCAGGGCTCACATCTTATTCAGCATCAGAGGAGTCACACTGGCGAGAAACCCTACGAGTGTAATGAGTGTGGGAAAACCTTTGGACAGATATCCACCCTGATTAAGCATGAGAGAACACACAATGGCGAGAAGCCCTATGAGTGCAGTGACTGTGGGAAGGCCTTCAGCCAGAGTGCTCACCTTATCCGCCATCGAAGAATTCACACTGGAGAGAATCCTTATGAGTGTAGTGACTGTGGGAAGGCCTTCAATGTTCGCTCCTCTCTCATTCAACATCACAGAATTCATACTGGGGAAAAGCCCTATGAATGTAGTGAGTGCAGCAAGGCCTTTAGTCAGCATTCACAGTTTATTCAGCATCAGAGAATTCACACTGGAGAGAAACCCTACATGTGCAATGAATGTGAGAAATCCTTCAGTGCACGCTTATCCCTTATCCAACACAAGAGAATTCACACTGGAGAGAAACCCTATGAATGCACTGAATGTGGGAAATCCTTCCGACAAAGCTCTCACCTTATTCGACATCAGAAAATTCACAGTGGAGAGAGATCTTACACATGTAACCAATGTGGAAAGACTTTCAGTCAAAGAATAATTCTTATTAGTCATGAGAAAGTCCATAAACCTCATTTTAGAGAGCAGGCCTATAAATGTAGTAGGCGTGGGGAGCTCTCTACTACCCAGTCAGGCTTCACTCAACATTGTGCAGTTCACAGTGGAGAGTGACTGATTCGTTGATAAATTCTTCGCTATTTTATGTTATACGAGTTATACTGGTGAGAAAGTCACTTTTTTATTTTTATTTTAGAGATTCAGCTCTCGGGATTTAAGTCTCCCAGAGAACCATTAACTAAAGGCAGGCTGCTGAGGTGCACAGCAGCAATCCCAAAGCAGCCTTCCCTTCCCTCAGATTCAGAGGGTGGCTCCCTGCAGGACTAATTTAAACAAATGAAGTGTCAATGTAATAACTTCAATTCATTTTACAGCACCAGATCTTATGGTGCAGTTAGGTATTTCATTTGATCACTTGCTTTTCTTTTCCTTCCTCTTAATCATTTACTTCAGCTTCAAGAAAATTAATTGGGATGCTTACACTTTCAAGTGTGGTGGAACCAGGTTGGGGTTTTCTTGCCAGTTTGTATGGACTTCTTGAAATGTCTGTGTTCTGTCGTGAGGAATGTGGTACCTTTAACTTAGCAAGTATTACTCTTTCTCAACATCAGATAATCCACACAGGAAAGAAACCTTATGATTGCAAACAAAAGTTTGTTAAGGAATGACGTGAGACTTGTGTGTATAAATTCAAACTGTTGAGACCCTGCTAGGAAGTCAAATAACATACGTAAAATGTGTTTTTCTAAAAGGTAACTTAGGAAAAAAAGCAAACCCTGTGAGTTGGGAGGATAATGGATATAAAGTAGACACGTGGTAGCATGGGATCCAACTTGCAGATTTTGTTATTAAAACCAAGGTTGGTCTGTTTAACATCAGTTTGTAAAGGAGAGAAGGTTAGTAACAGTAGCTGCCTACACCAGCCTCCAGATTTCCTCTTACAAGGCCAACTCTGGTGTGGGATGGGCAGATCCTTCTGCTTGTGGGGGTCATGGCAATAAGCAGCTTTTAGTAGGGAGATCTGTTGGAATCATGGAGATTGCTTCTCAATCTATAACTTCTTATCTACATGTTTAAAGGTGTCTGTCATCCCTGGAGCAGTGTTGAGCTGGTGTCTCAGTCTGTCCTCTGGCTCTCTCACCATATGCTTGAGAGGGTTGATATTACAGGAGCTCTTTTCCAAGGAACGGTTGTGAGTTGCTGCCCCTTGCCCTGCTGTATCTGCCCCTGAGTCATTCATTGTGTGGTTCACTTCATTACCCTCAGAACTCACTTTCTACAGAAACTCCTACTTTTTTAATGGAGGAAAGAAGGTTAGCATCAAAATGGGCTGAAATAGGGTTATAAATATGAGAAATTCAGTGAAAGCAGTCTGTGACAGCCAGTTCTAGAAAATGAAATCTGGTAGCTGAAAGTGGCTGTGGACTTTGGTTAATAAGCTGGAGCCCGTATATGCAAACACTCAGAAGAGAATGGCCAGTTGTCATTTGAGATAAGCTATAACAGAATGGTGCTTTGTATATAAAAATAAGGGCAAGAAAGAAGTGAAAGAAAAGGTAAGAGTAATGAATTATTTAAGAATTGGACATTCCATTGGTTTATAGCATCCTTTTTACTAATAAAAGTATTCCAGTTTCCCTGTTTATTTAAATTGTCTCTTAGAAGTTGACTAGTCTTTTCTCCTTGCATTGACTTGGCCAGTGGCTCAGGCCTTATTTTCCAGTCTGTTGTCCACAAAGTAGCAGTAGTAGTCTTAACTAGTTTTAGAATTTTGAAACACTGATTGGAAATTCAGACTCTTAAGGTGATACTCCTCCCTAAGCACACTTTACCACAAATAGTTTTGGCTTACAAAAAAAAACTGAAATGAATTTATTGTGATAATATTACTTACTTTTTTCTTTTTTAGTCCCTGTTTACATACAATCAAGGTGTTCACTTAAGAACCTCAGTATTCATTCCCAACCTGTTTTAGATTGTATGGCTAAAACAACTTTATGATTAACCTTATGATCTGTTTGGATTATATTTTTTGTTTTCCATAAAATATTTCATCCAGATTCTGCTAAATTTTATTTGTCATGGTTGTTAGTGCTCTCGATTCCAGTCATAAATTTCTGTTACCCACTTTCTTACTTAGCTTGGTGATGGCATTAATACTTGTTGGGAGCCAGGCTGTCTCCTGGTGGTGCAAAGCCTCCATGTGCTGTCTTTGATAATTGGCACAGAGCAGTCATCCACTTGGTACTTCCTGGCTTCTTAACACATTAACTGCCCTGTGAGTTGTATTTAACTCATGCTAGTTTTGATCCTGGGGCCTCGTCAAACATATGTAACTCACGTCTCTTCACCTCAGGAGCCGTGTGAACTATTTTTCAAGTTCCATATAACTCACAGAAAACAATAAAAAAAATCAAATTTTTCATTAAATTAGAAAGGATCATTTTGTTTTCAAAGTTTTTATTCTGTTTTCATAATAAAACACTGTGGCCCCAAGGAAAGAAATTGTTTTCTAGTGTGGCAGTCAATGTGTTAACCAAGCAAATTAGTTAGAATTGAGAGGAGGGCATTTCAGTTTTCCCAGTTGGTGGAAAGAAACCATTTTTGGAGGAGTTTTATGCCAGTGTCAGCAGAGGTACAAGAGTCCCACTGTGACCCATACTGGTGACAGCAGTGTGACCTGAAACTCTAGAAACAAGGAGACTAACATTGGTCAGGACAGTTGCAAAATCCAGGAATCTGAGCTCTGCTTGGTAGACATTGTACCCATCTTGTAACCTGTTTTGAAGACTCCCTTGTTCCTGCTCTTCCCAGAGATTGCTGCTGTGTCTAGTTATGCTCACTGTCCTCACAAGGAAAAAATAAGTGGAGTATTTGCAGGTCACCCTGGAAGGTAGTGAGCAACAGGTGTTTCCTCATAGTTACCTTTCGCCTGTGCTATGTAGTGAGTAGTTGAAGTCTCCTACCTCAGCTCTTTATGTATCAGCAGTTTTCACCACAGGCTATGTGGATTGTGATAGAACTTTGGCAGTTCATCCTTTGAGGTGTAGACGTTATTTGCTACTCATTGAACCAGTATCATTCACAACAGTTTGGATGGTCTGCTCTTCCTGAACTACATTTGTAGCCTGATTGGACTTGGGGACCAGAGATATGGGGAGGGATTGTTGAGAAGGGCCCTGATCTGTCTTGAAACTAGTACTCCAGGAGCTGCCCAAGGACTGACCCTCCCTGGCAGGCAGCCGTCACAGCAGATCAGGTAGTGTGCCATGGCACAGCCAGAATCTGGCCCATGTGTGGGAATCAGGAGTAGGATATTTACTCTAGTCAATTCTGGTGTCCAACTATTGCCAAAGTATGAGATTATTAAGTAAAAATCCCAGAGACTTTGGGCAGCCTTTGTTGTAAGGAAAAAGGATGCCCCAGGCAGTGGAGGTAGGTGCTGATGGCCACAACAGCCCTCGTACTCTTTCCTGTGTGTCTGTTTTGTGGCATTTCCATTGATGCTTTGGTGTTGTGAACTCCTTAGGTTGACCCTTGACCTTGACTTCCATCACTAGGTCTTGACCCAGAACTGAGGATGTGAGTCAGGGACTGAGATTTGGTCTTTCTCCTGTAAAAGATGCTCTGCCTTAGTGTCTATTAAGTTGTTGCATATAGTCCTGGGCTGCCAGTCCTACTGGTTGTCATGTTAGGTTTATATTTCATTTTCCCCACCAGTTCTTAAGGTTAACTGAGGTTTTCTATGTATATTCACAAGCATTAAAAGGCAATGGGTGGGTTCCATTATTGCCCATTTCCATGTATGAGTTGGAGGTATCACTGGGAAATCCCAAGATCTTTGGGACTGAAGTACCTGCCTCTGATTTCAGTTTATGAGGCCCTGACTCTCCATGCAGCATGACTGAACTGGGTTAACCTTTGCTACAAAACCTGCCAGACCTGCTCCACTGCCCAAGATATTCCTGCTGTCCACTTGTATGAAAAGGTGTGATCCTCCTGCCTCAGCCTCCCAAGTAGCTGGAAGTACAGGCACACGCCACTGTGCCTGGCTAATTTTTTCTGTTTTTAGTGGAGATGGGTACTTACTTTTGCTCAGGCTAGTCTCAAAATCCTGGGCTCAAGTGATCCTCCCACCTCAGCCTCCCAGAGTGCTAGGATTACAGGAGTGAGCCACCACATCCAGCTAGATAACCTTTAAATCAAAAATATTATTAGCTGGAAAATTACAGATTATTTATAAAGCACTGAAAAGTAAATACTTCATCCCCAAAACCATGGGACAAAGTGTTAATTGTACTCAAGAGAAAACTGTATAGCCTCAAAAACATTCTTGTTATTAAAGAAGATAAAAGCATTTGTCTTAAGAAATTAGAAAAAAGGATCAATAGCATTTCTCTGCACCAGCAATAAACTACCAAATAATGTAACAAGAAATAAAATATCCTCCACAATATCAACAAAAACTATAGGATATTTGGGAATTAAAATAACAAAAAAGCACTCAAGACGTCTGTGAACACTTTGAAATTTTGTTATAGTAAAGGACACAGAAGATTGTCTCAGTCAATGGAAATACATTTCTTGCTCGTGAATAGACCAACTTAATATTTTGCAGATGTAAATTTCTCCCAATTTAACCTATAAATTCACTGCAATGCAATCAAAGTTCTACTTGGATTTTTAGCAGGAAACTCAAAATGTGTATGGAAAACTAAAAGTCACTGAATATCTCAATCAACCTTAAAAAGGAAAGGGGGGCTGGGTTTGGTGGCACCCGTAGTCCCAGCTACTTGGGAGGCTGAGGCAGAAGGATCCCTTGAGCCCAGAAGTTTGAGGCTACAGTGAGCTATGATTACACCACTGTACTCCAGCCTGGGGAACAGAGCAAGACTCTATCTAAAAACAAAAAAGGAAAAAAAAGGAGGATGCGCTATCGACATCAGCACAAGAGTCGACAAATAGCAAAAGCAGCACAACCGAGAGATCAGTGTCAGACTCTGTACAAACGGCACTTTAATAGATGAGGGAAGCGGCCGCACAACACAGAGGTGCTGAGAAACGAACTCATCAATGGAGAACAGAACCAGACCCCTTACAACAATGCAAACAACAGAACTCTCTGAATGCACCAAAGACCTGAATATGCACCGTAAACAATGGGTTAGTAGAAAAACCATGCGGGAAATATTTCTGTAACTCTGGGATGGAAGAGATCCTCTGCTAGTTATGTGTCAGTGAAACGCAAATTGGACAATGAGAAGTCACGCCACGCCCCTGCACTGGCAAGTTAGGAACCTGGATAATGCCAGTGTGAGCACTTGGGGTATAATTTTGTTTCTCTCCTGTAAAACTACAAGTTTGCAGGGTGGCTTCCCCCAGAAGTCATCAGGGACCCAGGTACCCCCGTCAGGATGTTCTGCTTGCTGGCTTGGAGGGCGAGGGGAGAACAGGCAGTAGGGATAATGGGCTGCTTCTGCCATGGTCTTCCCACGGGATCACCTGCTGCACCCTGATGCAGTCCCTGCCCAAGAGGAGTTATCCAACGTCCCATCCAGCCCCTAACACAGCTCAGTCCAGTCCCTCTGGACAAGGCGCAGCCTCTCCACCAGGTCCTTCAGCTAAAGGGAAGTTGCCTGCCCTCCACCACCCAGCACGCAACGTGAAGGAGGACAGTGGGCAACACACAGCGGCATTTCGGCCCTGCCTGCGGTGTCCAAGGACATCTCTGACGTGTAGTTATTGTGCACGCTGCCTAGTTACTTTGAATGCACAGTTTCTACACGGTGTAAAGGAACTCGGCAGCTATCTCCGTGCAGGGTCTGCAGTGTCCTCCCGTGAGCACCTCCATGGGAATGCTGGAGACCCTCTCCCTGACAGGGCAGGGGGCCCCGGACAGCGCCCTGGTGCCCGTGCCTCAGCATACCTGACCCGACCCTTCAGGAGGGCTTCCTTGTCCTGATCCTCCATGCACACCTGTGAAGGGGTGTGAGCGCCTGTGCTGGCTGGGGCTGCACAGCTCTGCAGGGGCTTCCTGATGTGGCGGTTTGGGGCCTGGTGGGTCTCGGGCCAGGCTTATGGTTTCTCTAGATTATAATATCATTCACTCTAAGAGTGGGGCAGCTTCTCATCTGCTTCCTTCCATCAGCTCCACATGCAAAGGCCCCATCTAGTCTCGGGTTTAAACCTGAGGGCTCCTGTCTGATTTACTGGTCTCTGTGCTCTCTCCACTTCAAGGGGGCTATGTTGAGGCCACGTGAACTGCCAGGCTCAGTGGGAAGGCAGTGCCTGACTTTGGCCACTTGCCCAGCATGTATTTACAGGATGATGTTCCACAAAGAAGACTCAGGCCACTGTGGGCAGGGCGGTCTTCATGGCATTTGATCTGTGCAGTCGCACAGGGCTCTGAGCTCAGAAGGTCCTATGCTTGGTTTCATGCTGGACAGACACCCATTATCTGGCCAAGAAGTATTTGGGAGGAACATGGGGCACAGACTTAACTGCTGTGTAGGCTTCATCTTCAAGGCCTCACCTTCTCAGAGCCTCATGCGGGGTCCAGAAGAAGCTGACTTTTTCTGCCTTGTGGGGCCCAGTTACCAGACTCTTGGTCAGCACAGATCACAGGCTACAGGCAGAGGGAACCCCTCTGGTCCAGCTTTGGTCTCTTCTTCTGTGTCTGTCTACTTTCCTCTAGTCCGAGTTTCTCTGTGGGGGTTTGCTGAAAGTGGCAAGAAGGAGCCAACACTTCGTGCCATTCCAAATTATTTCCAGCTATTTCCCTTAGGCCTGTCATTTTAATCACATGTAGTCTGCCTCCTAAGATGGAACAGGAAAGGATCATATGAAATGTTTTCCCATGCATGGCAAAGGTCACCAGCTTTCTAAGCTGTACCATCTCTGCCTTTGCTGTCTAGTCATGAAGGCAAAACTGCACATGTTCTGTTTTGGCACCACTGTACTTCCAGGTACCAAGTTCTAAATTAGTTACGATAAAGTTCTGATGTGAAGAGACTCAACATTGTCCCCACCAAAGCAGAGGGCTGTTTTTTGTTTGTTTGTTTGTTTGTTTGTTTTTACCTCCTGTAGCAGCTGAGGTGGGTGAGGTGGCTGTCCTCCTGAAGCTGCTGGGGCATAGGTCCATTCTACTTTTCACCCCACCTTCCCAGAGCCCAGCAGTCATCTGCATAGAGAAAGACAGTACACTGCCATGTCCCATTGTGCTAGTGGGAAAAGGCAAGACATTGAGGACATACCAAGAAGGTGCACACGTTCCTTCTGCCCACACCCCACATGCCACATCTCACCACAGTGCAGCTTGGAAATGTCGTCTTTGCCTGGATGGGCAAGTACACAGCTAAAATGCCATTTCTAAAATGAAAAGGGAGGACAGACAGTGTTACAGGCTGAATTGTGTCCCCCCAAAATTCATGTGTGGAAACCATCACTCCCAATGTATTTGGAGGACTTTAAGGAGGTAATTAAGGTTAAATGAGGTTATAATGTTGGGGCCCTCATCTGATAACCAGAGCTCTCTATCTGTCCCAGTGTGCAGAACAAGAAAAGGTCATGGGAGGACACAGCAAAGGAGAGAGGCCGCAGAAGAAACCCAAACTGCCAAAACCTTGATTTCAGACATCTAATCTCCAGAACTCTGAGAAAATAAATTTCTGTTGTTTAAGACACCCAGTATGTGGTACGTTGTTATGACAGGGCTAGCAAATTAATACATACCTCTTACATTTTCTGATGTTGTTTCCTGCTTTTATATTTACTGTATTATTTTCTCTTGGGGTGTTTTTCCAAAATCTTTAGGTAGATGTGCAGTGCCTACTGGTTGTCCCTCAATGTATTTAGTCTGCTTGGGCTGCCATGACAAAATACTGCGGACTCGGTGGGTTAAACAGCAGAAATTTATTTTCTCAAAGTTGGGGGTGGGGAGCCTGTGGCCTTGGGACCACGTGTGGTCTTCTGGATCACTGAGGGAAGCTTTTTGACTGAATCCAAATTTGAGAGAACAAATCCTTTAAAGGCCAGCACTTGGGGATCTGGAGGGCCACATGTGGCCTTGAGGCTGCAGGTTCCCTGGGTCAAGGTGCCAAGAGGGTGGTGTCTGGGGAGGACTCTTTTCTTGGCTGTGAGACCCTTGGTAGTCACCTCAACATATGTCAAAGAAATATATTTGGGGTAAAACATTTCTAATTTCCTTCAGTCTCCACTTTGAAACTGAAAAGTTGCACATATTAAAGTTGCCCCCTTGCCCATAGTTGAGTACCTTCCAGCACTGCCATGCCCATACTACCTGTTCTTTTGCCATGGCCCCCCCCCCCCAGACTTGTCATTTGTCAGGACCTTCCTGCTTTCACTCCCTTCTCCATCTGGCTTCTATCAGAAGAACCAACACTTTTAAACATTTTCTTTTCAAATATCAGGTTCCTTACTCTTAGGAGTGAAACCCCAACTCTACCTAGCAAAACCCATCCACCTAGCAAAACCCCAACTCTAGGCCTATCTCCCTGTTTTCTGTCTCAGATTTTTCCCAAAGCTGCTGAGCTTTAGGGAGAAAAATGCAGCCATGGGGCCTGGTGCTATGGATACACCACTTTTATCTCAGAACTTTCACTGCTGCCAGGCAAGGCTGCCTCAGGACTCTGTTCCTCTCTCCCATTTCCAGGGGCAGTCATAAAAAATGTTTTTACTTCTTCCCTAAGGCATTAATCTCTTGGAAGATTTATTTGATCAATGCATTTATTGTGTGTCTGTAAGGAGTGAGTGTGACAGGGTATGGTCAGGTACCTCAGTAGGCATGGAGCACAATGGTGAACAAAGCACAGGCCTGTCCTCAGGAGCCTACAGCCTAGTAAAGGGGTATTTAGTGTCTAGGATAAACAGCCACTGCAAGCATGAGGGGGGACTCCTAGGAAGGGCATCTAAGCAGGACGAAGAAGGTGGTAAAGGCAGAAAGGACTTACAAACTGGGAGCAGAGGATGAGTAGGAGCCAGCCCCTCAGAGAGTGAGGAAAGAGAGGCAGAGTATTCCATGCCAAGAGAAGAGATGTTCAAAGCCTGGGAAGAGCCGCTCCGAGGAGGTGTGGCCCACGGTAAGTGCGTGCTCAGGGCGCTGAGGGGAAAGCCAAGGCTAAGGCTGCCCGAGACTTTGCCGAGAGGCATGTCAGTCAGTCTTGGGCTGAAGTCAGACTACAAAGGGCTGAGGGATGTGTGTAGGGAAGGCTCAGTGAGCACAGCAACTGCTATTAGATGTTTGGCCACAAAAAGGGAGCGAAAGTAGGACTGCAGCTCGACATGCGTATGGGCTCGAAAGAGTATGCCATGAACCGAGGATTATGATAATTTTTTTTAAAAAAGGAAGGGATTTTTTTTTTGTTCTGTAATTGAATTGAGAGAGGATTAAATATTCTAAATGATGTTAGAGGGAATACTTGGAAGGAGAGAGATTTGATCCATAAGTCACTTCTCAGGCTCCATCTTCTCTGACCTGTTCACAATGTTTGGCACTATTGATTAGTCTCTCCTTGCAGCACTTTACTTTTGGCATCTGGGACCTTACCTGCCTCTTGGCTTTCTTCCTACCTCTGGTCACTTGTTTTCAGGCTCCTTTGCTCATTCCTTATCTCCCTGACCTCCAAGGCTCACTTAGGCCATTTCTTTTTTTTTTTTTAAGCAACACTCACTCCCTGGGTGATCGCAGTTGTTTTGTCAAGTTTTGTTTATCTTAGAAAATTTTTATACACCTTATTCTTTGGAGTAGTTTTAGGTTTACAGAACTGAGTGGGAAGTACAGAATTCCCTTGTACCCTGCCCAAAGCCTCTTCCATCAACATCCTATACCACAAGGGTACATTTGTTACAATCAAAGAACCAACATTGACACATCATTATCACCCAAGGTCCATGGTTTACATTAGCGTTCACTCTTGGTGTTGTACATTGCATGGGTTTTGACAAATGTACAATGACATGTATCCTGCATTGTAGTATACAGAATAGTTTCACTACCCTAAAAATACCCTGTGCTCCCTCTATTCCTCCTTCCCCTCAGACTCCTGGAAAGCACTGTTTGTTTGTTTTTTTGTTTTTTGTTTTTACTGTCACCATAGTTTTGCCTTTTCTGGAATGTTTTATATGTAGTTGGAATCATACTCTATATATCCTTTTCAGATTAGCTTCTTTCACTTAGCAGCATGCATTTAAGGTAACTCCATGTCTTTTCTTGGTTTGATAGCTCATTTCTTTTTATTGCTGAATAGTATCTCCTTGTAAGGATGTACCACAGTTTATCCGTGCACCTACTGAAGGACATCTTAGTTGCTTTCAAATTTCAGCAATTACGAATAAAGTTGCTATAAACATTTGTGTACATTTTTTTTGTACTTGTTTTCACCTCTTTTGGGTAAATAGCAACAGTGCTGTTTCTGGATCGTATAGTAAGCATATGCTTAGTTTTGTAAGCAACTGCCAAACTGTTTTCCAAAGTGGCTGTACTACTTTGCATTCCCACCAGCAATGAATGAGAGTTCCTATTGCTTCACATCCTTGCCAGCATTTGGCGTTGTCAGTATTTTGGATTTTAGTCATTCCAGTAGGTTGTAGGAGTATCTCATTATTGTTTTAATTTGTATCTTCCTGATGACATATGATGTGGAACATCTTTTCATATGCTTATTTGCCATCTGTCTATCTTTTCTGTGAGGTGGATTTTGTGAGGTTCATACCTTTTGCCCATTTTTAATTGGATTTTTTCTTACTGTTGACTTTTAAGAATTCTTTGTATATTTTGGATATTAGTTCTTTATCAGATAAATGTTTTAAAAATATTTTCTGTAGGCCGGGCGCAGTGGCTCACGCCTGTAATCCTAGCACTCTGGGAGGCCGAGGCGGGCGGATCGCTCTGAGCTCAGGAGTTCGAGACCAGCCTGAGCAAGAGCGAGACCCCATCTCTACCAAAAATAGAAAGAAATTAATCGGACAGCTAAAAATATATATAGAAAAAATTAGCTGGGCATGGTGGCGCATGCCTGTAGTCCCAGCTTCTTGGGAGGCTGAGACAGCAGGATTGCTCGAGCCCAGGAGTTTGAGGTTGCTGTGAGCGAGGCTGACGCCACGGCACTTGCCCCAGGCAAGAGAGTGAGACTCTGTCTCAAAAAAAAAAAAAAATATTTTCTGTAGCTTGTCTTTTCATTCTCTTAATGGTGTCTTTTGCAGAGGAGAAGTTTTTAATTTTAGTGAATCCAGCTTATCAATCTTTTTCTTTCATGGCTCATGCTTTTGGCGTTATATCTAAGAAGTCATCCCCAAACCCAAGGTCACCTAGATGTTCTATGCTATCTTCTATGAGTGTTATAGTTTTACATTTAGGTCTATGATCTGGTTTGAGTTAATTTTTGTAAAAGGTACAAGCTCTGTATAGTTTTTGGTTTTGTTTTTGCTTTTGTTTTGCATGTGGATGTCCAATTGCTCCAACACTTTGTTAAGAAGAATATCCTTTCTCCACTGAGGTGCTTTTGCTCCCTTGTCAAAGATCAGTTGACTGTAATTGTGGGGATGTATTTTTTGGGCTCTCTATTCTGCTCCATTGGTTTATTTGTCTATTCTTTTGCCAATCCCATCTGTTTTGATTAGTGTAGCTTTATAGTAAGTTTTGAAGTTTAGTAGTGTCAGTCTTCCAACCTCATTCTTCTTCTTCAATATTGTGTTGGCTATTCCAGGTCTTTTGCCTTTCCATATAAACTTGAGCATTGATTGGTTGATACCTACAAAATAACTTGCTGAGATTTTGCTTGGGATTGTGTTGAATCTACAGATCAAGTTGGCAAGAACTGACATCTCCACAATATTGAGTCTTCTTATCCAGGTACATGGAACATCTCTCCAAATTTTAAGATCTTCTTTGGTTTCTTTCATCAGAGTTTTGTAGTTTTTTCCATATAGATCCTTTATATACTTTGTTATATTTATACTTAAGTTTTTCTTTTTCTGGTGCTAATGTAAATGCTATTGTATTTCAAATTCCAATTGTTCATTTCTGGTATATAAGAAATCATTTGACTTTTGTATATTAACCTTGTATCCTGCAACCTTGCTATAACCACTTACTAGTTTCAGTAGTTGTGTTGCTGTTGTGGATTCTTTGGGGTTTTCTACACAGTCATGTCATCTGTGAACAAAGATAGTTTTATTTCTTCCTTCCCAGTCTGTCCAGGTCTTATTTCATTAGCTAGGACTTCCAATACAGTGTTGGACTGTAGTGGTGACAGTGGGTATCCTTGCCTTGTTCTTTTTTTTTTTTTTTTTTTTTTGAGACAGAGTCCCACTCTCTTGCCTGGGGCGAGTGCCGTGGCGTCAGCCTAGCTCACAGCAACCTCAGACTCCTGGGCTCGAGCAATCCTACTGTCTCAGCCTCCCGAGTAGCTGGGACTACAGGCATGTGCCACCATGCCCGGCTAGTTTTTTTTTCTATATATATTTTTAGCTGTCCAATTAATTTCTTTCTATTTTTGGTAGAGACGGGGTCTCGTTCTTGCTCAGGCTGGTCTCGAACTCTTGAGCTCAGAACAATCCGACCGCCTCGGCCTCCCAGAGTGCTAGGATTACAGGCGTGAGCCACCGCGCCCGGCCCTTTGCCTTGTTCTTGATCTTAGCAGAAAATCATCCAGCTTCTCACCATTAAGTATGCTGACGGTAGGTTTTTTGCAGATGTTTTAGATATATCATGGGATGGGGCTCTCCCTCAGCCCCAGCCTCCCATATTCAGTCCACCAGCAAATGCTGTGGGCAATCCCCATCTGTTTCTGAAACTCCTCCTTGTCTCTCCACCTTAACCCATTCATCACACAAAAGTATAGTAATCTGTAAAACAAACATCCGAGTAAGATCGTATCACTCTTCTGATTTAAGCAAACCTATGATCTGGTCCCTTCCTCACCCATGGTCACTCCAGCCACACACCGGCCTCCTCTGTTACCTGACCACGTGCAGCGCAGGGGGCCGGACTCTCGAATGCCACGTGGCTGCATCGGTCACCGGCCAAAGGTCTCTTCCTTTGCTCAGATGGGTCTTTGCCGACAACCCTCCGGACCCCGCCCACATAGCCGCTCTGTACGGCAGCTTTTTATGTTCTGTTTACTTGCTTTTCCCTCCTCACTAGAAGGTGAGCTTTAAGAGGACACACCCTTGTTTAGAGCTTTGTCCTTTCCTCCAGAACGGAGCCCAGAACATACTGGTCCGCGAGCATTTGTACAATAGGGTCCCTCTGAAACGCTCCAGCCTCCTCCTGGAGCCCCTCAGGCCCCGCCCCGCTCCGCGCCGCGCCCTGCGGAACCTCGCGTCCCAGACGCGTTTCTGGAGGAGGAATTTCGGCGTCGGACCCGAGGTCCTACGTAGGAGACGGCGGCAACGGCGGCGAATGCGGCGCATGGCGGTGAGCTTAGTGTGTAGGAGACTCGCGGGTGGCGGGGCCTTGGGCCGTCGGCCTCCCCCCCGTGACCCTCGTGCTGCCCCACTTTCTTCAGGCTCTAGGACATCCTGCTCGGGAGGCACCGACGGCCCCAGGCCCGGGTACCGCCCGCGCGCCCCGCAGACCCCGGGTCCCTGGCCAGGTTCCTGGCTCCCGGAATCCTCCCACTGTCTGTCTCTGCTCAGGGCAACCCACGTGCAGTGACGCCGCCTGCAGAGCGCACCCCACAGGCGATGACACATCCTTGAAGAAGCAAAAGAATAAGAAGAAAACCCGAAACAGGGCCTCTGTGGCGAATGGAGGCGAGAAGTCCTCAGAAAACCTCGCCCCAGAGGAAGCCCCCTTGAGCGCTGAGGCCCAGGCAAGGGCGGGCTTTAGTTGGGAAGAGTGGAATCCGCGGGTGCATTCTGGGTGCGAGTCCACGGGCAGGTGTCATCTGGGATCTGCGGAGTTAAGGCGGGGAAGGGAATGGGATTGGGGTTTGGGTCCATGCGGGATGGGGCCCGGGACTGTGGGACCCAGGTGCCCTCTTACAGCCACTTTTTCCAATCTATCACAGGCGAAACAGCTGGCCGAGGAACTGGCCTGGTGTGTGGAGCAGCTAGAGCTGGGCCTCAAGATGCAGAAACCCACCCCGAAACAGAGTAAGGGGCCCTTCTGTAGAGATGGGGGTTGTGGAGAGTCACAGTGCCATGGTTTGAAGGTGCTGGCAGGGGATTGAGGGTAACCTTTAGGGTAGTATGATAGGGAGTGAGTGCAGAGGAAATCACTAGTCCTTTCTTTGTATCTCCAGAAGAGCAGGCTATTGGGGCGATCCGAACTCTGCGCAGCAAAAGGGCCCCCCTGCCCCGGAAGAGGCAACTGATGCGCTCCTTGTTTGGGGACTACAGGGCTCAGATGGAAGCTGAGTGGCATGAGGCCCTGCGGGCTCTCAGGGCTGGTGAGTATCTGGGAACTGGTTAATTGAAGAAGGCCCAGTTCAAGGGAGTAGGAAAGCAGTACTTAGTGAATGAAAGGAAGTTCTAAAGTAAAAAAGTTGGTGGAGGAAAGAGACGGGTTCAGGGAAGCTTGAGGGAACAGGAAGAGAAGGCCTGAACTTCTCAGGAACATAGAACTAGGGCCTGGACCTGGGAAGAGGGGAAAGAGTCTGGTCCTGTGCTGGTCTTGCTCCTGGGTTGGGGAAAGCCGACTCACCTGTCTGTGCCTTGGCTTTCTCTGCTGGCCATAAAGCCAGATCCCATAGCAGTTTGAGTGCAATTCCTGGAGCCAGACGAACTGGGTTCAAATCCTGGGTCTACTACTTAATAGCATTAACACCTTAGGTAAATTACTAAATCTCGGTGTGACTCTAAATGGGTGGGGGTGTGTGATAATAATATCTACCTTACAATTTTGCTAAATTAGCTATTTTAGTACAAAGGTGTTATTGTTGTATGGGCAATCATAATTGTACAGGTAATATTAGCTGTTATTACTCAATTGTGACACTGTCTGCTTCCCTCTCCCTGACAGCTGCCCATTCAGCTCAGGTACAGCCTGTAGATGAGACCACCAGAAAGAAGAGCCGAAGGGTCTGCAGGCCTCGCCCTGTAGGGAGAGCCAAGGCCTCTGTGGACACTCCTGATGAAGAGTTTAGGTTCAATTTCTTTTAGCTCTCTCCAATCCTGGCACAGTCCCCCTCCCCAGGGGTAATGTGGAGTTTGTCTTGAGTGCAGAACTTTTCCAGGAATTCTCTGTTGACATATGTGAGGTTGGTCTGTCCCTGTCTGGTCCAAGGATCTGGGGCTGTTGGTCAGGTATGGGACCGTCCAATAGGCACAGGACCCCATTTGTAGGTTTTCTGATGAAATGCTCCTCCTGCCAGAAGAGAGACAGAGGTACATTTAGAAAATCTTCTACACTAAATTGAAGTGCATGTTCAGTGTGTTATAGAGAGGATATTGTACTCAGTCTTTAGGTTGGTAGCAAGGATTAGTGGGGAAACT
>RJWJ010009116.1:0-51039 GCA_004363605.1 Indri indri | reverse complement strand
CATTTAAGTGCTTTTATACTGAAATTGTCAAATCAGGTTTTGTGTCCTTCTTGATTAGCAGTCCTAAAAATGGGTAAAATGTCCTTGACTTTCTTAACTGTGTTATTCACTTGGTAATCTACTTTCTCTAGGTCTCTGAGAGCTATTTTTATTTATTTATTTATTTTTTATTGGAGACAGAGTCTCCCTTTGTCACCCACGCTAAAGTGCAGTGGCATCATCATAGCTCACTGCAACCTCGAACTCCTAGGCTCAAGCTATCCTCCTACCTCAGCCTCCCTAGTAGCTGGGACTACAGGCACACACCACCACGCCTGGCTGATTTTCTTCTATTTTTAGTAGAGATGGGGTCTCGCTGCTGCTCAGGCTGGTCTCGAACTCCTGAGCTCAAGGAATCTTCCTGTCTTGGCCTTCCACAGTGCGAGGATTATAGGAATGAGCCACCACACCCTGCTTCTGAGAGCTATTTTAATAGTTTGTGTCTAAGGTTGTTTTACTATCCTTATTTTAGTCTTTTGAAGAATTCCAAAGTGTAAAAAGATTAGTGTGGCCAATATTTTTGAATGGATAAACATATTTTAATTATATGACAAATAGATTATATTCATTAGTGCTTGAATGAATGAAAAACAGTCACCTTTTTCTTTAGGGATTGTTGAGTATAATGTTTTCTGTAATTTGCTCACAGAACTGCTGAGATTTTGTAAATAGAAGGAAGAAGCCCACGGGAAAACTTTTAGATCTCCAGCTACCTTTGCATATGGTATTAAAGATTTTAAAAGATAAATGTGATAGACTATATTTAGTTTTAATAACTCACATTACTGGAGGACCTTAAAAAGTAAGCCTTTTAAAAATAAAAACATTATTTATTTTAGAAGAAGATACCTCCTAAAGTTAATTGAATGTGGCACTTGCTTAAATAACTCCAAGACTCGAATTAAAAATTTATATTACCTTCCTCTAAACTGAGTCTGAGAAGTCACATAACGGGAGTTTGCTAACATTTTTTTGACTCTTTAGACTATCAAAAGCCTTTTTATATACATTGTCTTATTTGTTCCTCAAAACAATTTCATAAAGTTGAATGGGTAATAGTAATATTCGCATTTGAAAAATAACTTGCTAATAGGGTACAGCTGGTAAGTGACTGAATTAGTGTTTCATTCTGTCCTTAGTGTTTTTGCTTTTCATTATGAAGAATTGTAAATGTGTAGTAACAGAATTATTTGGTAAATTATTTGGTAAATTCCCATATAAGCAATTATTAGTTACTTACATTTGGCACATTTGTTTTATATTTCTTTTTTAATTTTTTTTGCTGTAGTATATTAAAAGCACGTTCGACTTTTACCCGTGAATATTTTAGTGAGTATATATCTCTTAAAAAGAACATTAATAATCACAATGCCATTATCACACCCCCCAAAATTGCCAGTAATTCCTTAATATCACCAAATACCCAATTCTTATTCAAATTTCTCTGATTTTCCCCAAAATGATTTTTTACAGTTGGTCTGTTTTTGAGTCAGGATCTAAAATAAGACTCACACATGGCATTAGCAGTTGTGTCTCTTAAGTCACTTTTCTCTAGAGCAGAACCTCCCGCCCCACCTTTCCTTCCAGTGATTTGCTGAGGAGACCGGCAGGCAAGCCTTACGTTTTTAATCCAATGTTCCTTCCATTATTTTAGGCCACCTCAAATGTTAATTTTAAATCTAAATAAAGAAATAAAATAGAATCAAATAAAATAATAAATAGAAGATAATTCTATTTTATTTTATAACATAAAAATAGAACTTTTTTATTTAAAGGAGAGGTTCACTGAATATTATAACCGACATGTTGTAACAGCTAATTTCATAAACAACTTTAGTATCAAAGCATCCAAAATAGTTATTTTTGTTACTTTTATGCCTGTTTAACATTTTAGTTAAATATAGTCAAGAATGAGGATGGTCAAGTAAAGACATCCTCGTCTTTGCCAATAACAAAAGTTTAGTCTAGTTTTTCTCTTCAACTGATTAGAGAAATACAAATGGTAAATCTTAATTCTGTTATATGTTCCGTTGTATGTATCAGGAAGCTCTCAAACGTTTGTTGCTTGCAAATACTTCATCATCTTTATTGCTCTTATCAAGGAACAACTATTAAATATTTGTTATATAGTATCAGTGATAATAGTAACAATTTCTTTAAAAAAATTATGTTCTACCTTTGCGTATCTCTCATACCTCTATAATTTATCTCAGTGTTTTACAACACATACTCTGCAATGGACGGTCAGACCAGTTAAATCCCCAACTTTGAGAAGTGGCAACAAGAAAGAACAGGGGAGAGGGTAACAAGAGCTGAGAGTTGTGTTAGCCAATGGCAGTGGAGATTGGAGCAGCCACAGAACTGATGCCCTTTACCTTGTGGCCTGTGGCCTGGCCCAGCAGGAAGGGAGATATGCCTGGTTGGTACCACCTCTGGGTCAGCTGGGAAGCATTAACATTTTTTCTTACCATCTTCTGCACTGAGAGACATTAGTCATCCCATGAGGATGTGTCACTGTTGTTTTGCAAACCAGTCTTGGCAGAAAGACAGACTTTAATCTTTGAATACACCCACCTACCTTTTCCATCTCTGTACTTACAAGGCCTTGCGAGTTGTCTTTCAAGGAAGTGTACCGAGAGAAAAATAATGCTGTATCTGGGTGTCATGAGTTAGCCACTTTAAATCTTCAGTGCTTCATCTAGATGTTTCCCTCGGTGGGCCGGCTTCCTCAGAGCCTCCCTTTGGGAGAAAGGGCTGGGCGAGCGCGGACGCAGGCTCTCCGCTGCACTTTCTGTTTGTTATTCGGTGCTCACCGAGGGATTTTAGGATAAAGCGTAGGAATCTACTGGGTGAAAGCAATTCCCTGGCTTTTCCTAATGGTGTGCAGAGTTCTGGTTCCCTAAGGCACAGTATTAAATTTTCCAGAGGTCTTTTGTTTGTTTGTTTGTTTTTTGGTTTTCATAACTAGTTTATCTTTCCTCAGAATACAGTAAATAAAAGAAGTAAGATGAAACTGCAAAAATGCTTTTTAAAAGCTTCTCAAAAAATAAAATTACTTACACATAAAATAATTAAATATTTGGCTCTTCCGACATTTGTCGGTTAAAGTACATTCTTTAAGGTATGACTGTAATTAAGTAATAACTAATTGTGTCCTTATATTTCAAAGACAGGTACTTCTCTGTCCCCTCCCATCCCAAAAGAATAACTGCAAAATAAAGAAAATTGATAAAAGATGCTTGTCATTCCTGGGAAAGGATATTTACATAATAGTGTATCTCAGCCCATATTGAAATGCATTGTTTATGACCCTTTTCTTTGGCAGGTATCTAATATTAAGAAAATACAATGTGGCAGCTATTTGTATACAGAATACTATCAGGCTGAACTGGTAAAATCTCACTTGGTAAGAACCTAAGTAATTGCCTATTTTCGTGTTTTACAACCTCACCCCCTGTGCAAGAGCAGGCCTCACTTTTAGGAGGCTGATCATGTCACACAATCTTGACAGAAGTAACTATATCAATGGTTCGAGAAATTCAAATGGCCCTTCCTTTATTCTGCTAACGGCATTACCAGGAGAAGCACAAGGAGATTTTATTTCAAGAGTTATTGATTCATGCTTCCCATTTTGTTTCAGGTGGATCATCCATGCTATGGAGTATGAACTACAGATCCGCAGTGGAAACAAGCCAACCATGGACTTGTACCAGTTGTCACCTAGCGAAGTTAAGCAGCTTCTGTTGGATATCCTCCAGCCTCAACAGAATGGCAGGTAATGAGGGCCCTTTGTTACCTCCATAACACTGGACTTACAGTAACATCGTTAGGTTAACATATCTATGAAATGTATACGATATTAATAAGAAATAAAATGTAGCAGAGTGTCAGAGGCTACTCTAATAGATGGATGGTATAAACAGACTAATTAAAATGTCTGTCTTCAATTGTTTTTTGTGTTGATTTGAATTTTATACTTTTTTCAGGTATGGTTTATAAGCATTTCTTTATTTTTATTATTCTTTGCAAAATGGAACACTTTATACTGCCTTAGTCAATTCCCTTTCTGAACCTTTTTAGCACTCAGCATCTCCTCCCAACATTTTGGCAGAAGGGACTGGGTTTGGTAATGTTATTTAAATATTGCCTGTGATTTTGTCTCCCTAACTAGACTTCAAGTCTAAACCCTTTCACAGTCTTAATTTGTGCTAATCTTAGACTAAGAGGAAAATAAATGCTGTAGGTTGCACTGAATTGAAGAATTTTTTTATTATAGAAAGAGCTTTAATATAGTAGGCAAGTATTTATTGACACATTTGTGCCTGACATTTTCCAAGGTGGTATAGTTATATGCCTAGAAAATTCTAGATTTGAACAAATGGAAAGGCATCTTTGTTCTTAAATAGGAACACTCACTGTTATAAAGATGTCATTTGTAAATTTAATGCAATTCCAGTAACATTTCAACAAGCTGTTTTGTGAAATTAGATAAGTTAATACTAAACTTCATATGGAAAAACAAACATGCAAGAATAACCAGAACAGCATAAAAGAAGGACTTGTCCTAATAGATATTAAAACATACTACAAAGCCTCTATAATAAAAACAGTGTGGTTGGTGCGTGAACAAACAGACCAGTGGAACAGAATGGAAGATCCAGAAATAGACCCCCAAGTACATATGGAAAGTTAGTATATGATAAAGATCAAGTGTGGACTTTTGAAATAAACAGCAAAAGAACAACTGGATAGCCATTTGGAAAAAGATAAAATCAAACCCATACTTTATACTATACACAAGAATAAACTCCAAATAAAGATCTAAATGAAAAAATTAAATCATACAAGAAAAGAAGACATGGGTAAATTCCTTTTTAGCTTTAGCATGGGAAAGGCTTTCTAACTATGACTCAACCCAAGGACAGCGAAAGAAAAGATTAATAAGACTATATAAAAATTAAAAAGCATTTTGCAAGGCAGAAAAGAGATAAGCAATATCAAAAGACAACTGAGAAACTGGAACAAAACATGTGCCACAAAGAGCTATTATAATAGCCTAGAATTCTTAAAAATTGAGGAATAGAACTAAAAACCCAAGGGAAAAATGGGGAAGAAACATGATTAATCACCTTATTTAAAATATATAAAAAAGACCTTCAGATATTTGAAAAAATGTTCAAAATAACTCAGAGAAATGTAAATTAAAGCATGTCGAACCATTTCTCCTGTTTCAGACTAGCACAAGTCAGAAGGTCTGATAAACAACTGGTGAGGCTGCGGGAACCAGACACCCCAGCCCTTCTGGTTGGGAAGTAGACACCATCTAAAAAAGGATCTACATTTGTGCTCATCCTTTGACCCCGCATTCCTGTCAGTGCTTTCAGGAATCTACTCTGAGGCTATGCCTCCAGCAATTTGAAAATGTATATGCACAAGGTGACTCATTGCACCAGTGTTTGTATTTGAAAATTTCAGAATTCCCATAACCTAAGTGCCCATACGCAGGAGACTCTGTGAGTAAACTGTGGCATATCCACACAGCAGAGCCCCGTGCGGCTGTGAAAGAGAATGGGCGTGATCCCTGTGAACTGATAGGCAGCAATTTCTGGGCTATATTGTTAAACAGAAACAGCAAAGTACAAAAGAGCATCTATGGTGTGCTACTCTTTAAGAAAGAAAGGGATATAAAAAACATATATATATATTCACTTGTTCAGAAGAAATGCAGAAAGGATCAATCAGAAGCTAACGTGACGGGGTACCTTGGGGAATGGGGGACCAGGGTGGGAGGATGGAGGCGCAGCGGCTGCGGCAGGCGGGGCTGAGAGAGCGCACTTGCTGCCGCGGGCCGTTCTGCACAGCTCGGACTCCCGAACTGTTGTAATGTTTCCTGTACCAAAGACATAAATAATGAATTACAATTAACCAGATGTGGAGGGAACACAAAATAGAATACAAAGAGTAAAAGATGAACCTGTTTTACAAATGAGTAATATTTCCGCACTGAGAGGGTGGGGAAGAAAGGAATTAACCAAAGTACCTTTGGAAACACTGCTTTGACTGGATACTGTGAAGCGAAGGAAAAAAAGAACTGCACACAAATATTATACTCTAGTTGATACATTTTTCTCACAGATGTATGAATTACCAATTCTGAAATTACTTTATATATACGCTAGGACTGAATAAACAAGTAAATATATTGTGCGTAATGAGAGCCAGATTCTGCTGGAGAAAGTTGTCCCACATAAGGACGGGGGGCTAGGAGAAACACGGTGCTGCAGGGTTGGAATTGACGGTCCCATTATGAGTTCATGGTTTCTACGCAGAGGACAGATACAGAAATAGATGTGGGTATGTGTGTGTACATGTGCGTATACATCCATAGATGCCCCAGTTCTGCCCATTGAGATGACCTAGAGGCAATGAAACCGCAACCACAATGAGCAAAGCTCATGGACGGATGCTGATTTCTAAATACCATTCTCTAATAAAAAGAACCACCATCCCTTGGAGGAGTGATTGATTCCAGGGCTGAGCAAGAAAATGCAATGAGCCTGGAGCATCTTGTACCAGAAAGTAAGGAAGTGCTCAAAATATGATAAGAGGTGTGTCAGAAAGAGTGGAGACAATTTCAATGAGCCCCAATAGCAGAAGCTGAGACAATGTGAGCAAAAAAATAATGATAGTATTGTGTTATGTTTTACCCCATAGAATAAATATCTATGAGTCCACGGGGATATAAATAGGTAACTAGGGAGAAAGGACTCTTCCTGATAGTAGAATTCCAATTAATAAGTGTGGGTAGAATGATGGAAATAGAAAATCATCATTAAACAAGTATAAAACAGTAGTAATTGTTGCAGTCAAGAACACATCATTGGATGGAAATATGAGAAATGGAAAATTCGCGTAATTCCAAGGTATTTCCACTCAAGATACTTACTAATTGCAAAGAATAAAATAGTAACCTTGCAGTAGAAAAACCCAGCTGACTCCACTTTAACCAAATGTTTAAGGTTAACATCACCAGTAATAAAACACATTAACTTCATGTATCCCCTGATATGACGCATCGAAAAGGGCCAAAACTTCTGGATATTCCTACCGAAAATGCATAACCACAGCCTATTCATCAGAAAACATCAGACCAACCCAAACTGAGGTACATCCTACAAAACAGCTGACATTTCTAAAGTGTCAAAGTTATAGAAGACAAGGAAGATGGAGGAGCTGTCACAGATCAGAGGAGCCTCAGGAGACATGGAAACTAAATGCCATGTGGGATCCCGGATTGGATCCTGGATCAAAACAAGACCATGAGTGGTAAAATTGGCAAAACTTGAATAAGGTCCATATATTAATTGATAGTATCATGTCAATGTTAATTTCCTGGTTTCGATATTATACTACGGTTGTATAAGATAACAAAAATAGGGGAAGCCAAGTAAAGAGTACACAAGAACATTGTGAATTATAGTTGTGACTTTTCTGTAAGCCTAAAATTTTTCAAAATAAAAAAGCATAAAATAAAATTAAAAAAGGAGACTTCCAAAATAATTTTTTACCTCCATTGTGAATATTCTCACATTTCTACTTTTTCTTGTAGTTCTAAACAAACATCTTCTCTTTAAGAGATGTTCTATTGCCAAATAAAGGGAGGGGGAGGGGAAATTCAATGCAGAGTGTGGGGTGTTTATTTATCTGAACGAAAACATCACCAAGGAACCCCTGGACCTCTGAGCTGCTTCACTTTAGTGAAACACTGAACCCGACAATGCAAGCCTGGGTCTATTAAAAGAAATTTTGTACATCCCAAAAAGATGCCTTTCTCACTCATGTAGTGATAAAACTTCACTGGTCCTCTTTCACCAGAACAAAAATGTCTTTCTCTGTTCACCGTATCCTGCGCAGCCTTTGTCATGCCTGGAAACAGCGTTGATCGCGATCTGCCTCCCTCGTGACTGAGTCTGCATTTCGCCCTGCTGCCTCTTTAAATGCCAGGAATAAAAAATGTGCATCTGTTTTTGTCTTCAGCTTTTGGAAAAATATACTGCTATGTCACTATGTGTTTTTTCGAATTATACAAATTCTACATCTTTAGCACTTTGTGAATGACATGTCTTTAAGATTTAATATTAATACTAATCCATGAACATAAGAGATCTAGAATTTTTGGCTTATCATTACATTCTATTATTATGACATGTAAGATTTTGTATCTGATTTTTCAGCACTGGAACTTTAGCCATATTTAAATAGCAAATTTTTATAAAGTTTAAAATATGGTAATTCATTCTAATCAATGCTTTTTTCAGCATTCACTTACTCATTTATCAAATGTTTATTAGGCACCTTTCTGGGAGAGATGAATAGGAACGATCAAGTTATATGATTTCCATGTCTTCATGGAGCTTACCTTTTATTATATGTAAAAACCACAGAAAGGTATTGCGAAATTGGCTGTTTTTAAATGAAGCTGCTTTTTGTATTAGAAAATCACTTGCTCATGTAGTGAGCAATTCATAGCTTACTAGAGAGTAACATTTTGCCTTTTAAATTTTTCAGGATCTTGGAGATTTCCTCGTCTCCTGAAAGCTGTGTTTTCTCTATGAAATATTTACTGACCTCTGTAACACATGGCAGATATGCATCGTTGATAGGTTTTGGCTTTTATTGCTTACCCTGTTGGAACAATTAATCCGTATTGAAAGCCCTGCTTTCTACCAGAACAACCTAGTTTTTCACTCTAAGGCACTTTCCTTTGGTTTACAGATGTTGGCTGAACAGGCGTCAGATCGATGGGTCTTTGAATAGAACCCCCCCAGGGTTCTATGACCGAGTGTGGCAGATCCTGGAGCGCACGCCCAATGGCATCGTTGTGGCTGGGAAGCATCTGCCACAGGTAAAGCCCCGTCGTGTTTATATAAGGAAAAGGGACTTCTAAGGGGACCCACCGGAATAGAGAAGTCTTTCCTTCTCTGCACTGCAAATAACTTTTCTGCTTTTCCGTATTCTAAGGGTATTTTTAAAGGAGGGGTATCCAGATACCCAAAGGGATAAAGTACTAGAAAATAAGAAGTTTAATCAGTTGGATTGGAAATATTTTTCCTCAATCTGAGTTCCTCTTATTTTTCAATTTTAATATCCCTCTATACAAAAAAAGCTTTTTCTCCCAGATGGATATGTTGCTGAAAAGTTGTATGTAATCAAAATCTTTTTGTATTGTCATATTTCAGACGTTTTAAGGAAGCTCTCTTTAAAGGAACCGCTTGGCCAAACCTCTTGCTGAACAAGTCGTCCTTCCTTTGTTTACTTGTAGTGAGCATAGGGTTTCTTATCCTGGCTTGACTCTAAGTGGGGGTATCCCTTTACCCCAAGTGGTGGTGGGCCGGTGCTGGGGGACCTCACAAGCAGTAAAATGTACGCTGAAAACACGGAACCAGATCAGACCTAAAAAGCAAGGTGTCCTAGTAATGCTTTGGATAAGGAAATCACTACTTAGGATTTGCATTGAATGTGAAAAATGCAGCAACTTTTTAGCTCATTCGACAGATAATCACTTATTTTACTCAACGTGTAACTTAGCTGTGCTTCACATGAATTAGTGCCCTCCCCTTCAGATGGTTTCCCATGTTCGCTATTGCATTTATTTAATCCTGGCATCGAAATCATTCTGCTTATACCCCGAAGTGGAAGACTTAGCCTTTGGAAATAGAGTACTGTATTCGTTTTCAGTGTTGAACCTTCAACCCAATTGATTTTGATGTAGCTCTTATGCAAATAAAGTATTCTCGAATACACACACTCACATTCATTTTGCTTCTGTATACATTAGAGTATCTCTGGAAGGCCCCACGAGAAACTGGTACCATTCTTTACGTTTGGGAGAAGGAACCGTGTGGCCGGGGGGACTGCGTGGGCTTTGCACTGGAACCCTTTTTAACCTTTCAAAATTTGAGCTGCGTGAATGTATTGCTTACCCAAAAAAGTGAATAAAAACTTTTTAAAGTATCTCTTGCACTATTCACGGCTGCGCGTGGTTCTATTCGGTTGCCGGGACAGGAGCTCCAGCCTGCCGACTGCCGTTCTGCAGCGCACTGCCCCGGGGCGGGCCGCAGGCCTTCCTGGGCAGCTCGGCCTCTGCGCACCTGGCCAGGGCATTCCGGCCACCTGTTGTTAGCTTTTTTCTCAGCCCCTACTAATATTTACCACATTTTCATCTCATTGTCCAACAGCCTGGGCCACTTACATTTAGTACCCTCCCTTTGCTAATATCCTTTCTTGGCTGAAAATAAAAACAACAACAATAAATACGTGTAAGTATTTTCATGCACCAAACACTTTTCTAAATGCTCACTTCATCCTTAGAACAATCTTGAGAGAAAGGTACTGTTGCCACTTGACAGATGAGGAAACCGAAGCACAGCTGATGATTCCCTCAAGGTCACACATCTGGTACAATAAGTAGCAGACCCGGGGCATGACCCCTGGCAGTTTGGCTTCTGAGCCTTTTCTGTTAAGTTTTCTGCTACGCTGTTTACCCTACGTCCTTTCAGAAGAGTAGGAAATAAGGCAAGCTTGATATCTCTTCTGTATGTGAGTAGTAGCTGGGTTGACTTTTTTAATGACCTGTAATAAGAGGAAATTAGTGTGAAACCATGAAATGGTCTTCCTTCCCTTCGTTGCTAGATGGCTACACAGTTACAGTAGCTGTTTAGCACTCCGGCTCCATTTGCCCCAAATTGGGTCTTACTGGCAAACAGGAACAATTTGTCAGATTGTATTGACTGTGGAATACAGTAGGTGGATTGTATTGAATACAGGACTGAGGCATTGTTACACCAGGCTGAAAAATTTGCTGTCATTTGGTTGAAAGAGGACATTCCTATCGGGTCCCATTTTGAGTAGCAGGTAGACACATGTGGTTCTGAAGCTGTGATTAAGTTCAGTCCAAGTGACCATCAAGGTGAAAGCAAGCAAGCATGTCTCACCGTGTCTGCATCTCTGGTGATAATTCGAGTAACTCCGTCTCTCCACCGCACAAGTCTAACATTTAGAGTCTTCTCTTCCATCCTTTGAGGGTTACCCCTACACCCCAATTTGGATTTGGATTTGAGTTTATTTTCTGTTTTCCTTTGGCTTGTGAAAGGTGGATGGAAGACTGTACAATACTCTTATTTTAAATGAAAGATAAACAGCAGAGTAAATTCTTTTAGTTTTGCCTTTTTTCTATTTCCTTGCCATTTCTGCACATAATGCTGTTTTTTCCTGTTTGTATGTATTTTTATGCTGCCAGCTCAGAAAGGACTTGCCTCAGAAATGATGTAAATTCAGTAGCAAGTGACTGCCATGTTACAGCCTGACAGCAAGCATAACTTCTTGTTGAATTCTGAAAGCAATATGTACTCTATTTGTTGTCTCAGTTTTTGGCTGTTCCTTTTGTGTATAAAGTGGCTTTCTAATATACTCCTTTTCCCCTAAAACATTAATATAGCGAAGATAACTATGAAAAATGAGAGGTTTAATTTAGCACAATAGCTGGTGGCCTTTAGTAGTTTGACATACATAAAATCCAGTTGTATAGCTGAAAGTGCTCTGTAAGGTTTTATAGAAACTGAAAAAGATTATCGATTAGAAAATGAAATTCCTCTATTAAATGAGAACTACAATATAACAGTTCAGCATGTTAATGTGGAGTTATTTTTTTCAGCAACCAACCCTGTCAGATATGACCATGTATGAGATGAATTTCTCTCTCCTTGTTGAAGACACATTGGGAAATATTGACCAGCCAAAGTACAGACAGATCGTTGTGGAGGTTCGTATTAAAATTGCTAAAGAAGTGCTCTCTATCTGCTCCCTGAAAACTAGTATAAGGGAAACTGCCTAAGAGACCAAGAATTCTATTCCTCAGCTAACCATGATCTCCGCCAATTGAGTCGTCAAGAAGATGGCCATCCTTGACCCCACAAGGCACATGACCAGTTCACATACCCGAAACTCTTCCAGGGTGGAAAACTGTCGACAGCCCAGCTTTTCAGCTACATTCTCACCCCTCAACAGCAAGTACATCAGCAATATCATAAAAATAGAGGAGGTGACCTTTTCCCATTCATTTTGTTTTCAGTTTTTTCTGTTTATAGAAATAACACACAACTATTGTAGGAAGTTTCAACAATTCAGGAAATTATAGAAAAGAAAACAAAAATTCCTCCCACACCCACTAGCAAGGGATCATCACTATGAATATTTCGAGGGACATCTTTTCAAACATCTCTATATGAAGAGAAGACACGTAATTGTGTGCTGTGTCATCATTGCTCCATATAAAACTAAATGCTGAATTAGAAATACGCACTTACATACCCTTTTGTCACATTAAAACATTGTGCCAAGTACATAGAGAATCTACCAAATGATGCGTATGATCTATAGCTCATCCTCACTTTGTCTCTTTCTCTGGGAATGTCTCCATCAGACTTTGTGTTTCTTGAGGGTAGATAATACATCTCACTGCGACAGAAGCTGTCAGGAGTGCTAACTGGATGTGGCGCTAAAAAGCTCTTTAAATCCAGCATTTCTGCAGCTGCAGTCAGAGCTGAGTGAGACTCACCTTTGCCTCTGATGTCCCAGCTACGAACAGTAGCAGGCAGTCAGTTTCATAGCATGTGGGAGTGAGGCAGAGACTAGGTTTCCAGAAAACATGGGGTTATTAGAGGGGTGAATGCCTTCCTCTGCTGTTACCTTAACCTTCCACATTGAGTACCCAGCATCTGGGACATACAGTGGACATAGAGGTCCTTCTTGTTGACCAAAGTGAGATCGTTCCCTTTGCAGAAGCAATTGTCCTTTACATCTATGGTATAATAAAACTTTGTATTCTCCTGGCTAGAGCCTTACCCCAAGGTCTCCCACATTGTGACCTCTTGATTTTACTGAAAGTGTTTCCTCTGGTGCTTTCAGGTTCTGTTTTGGAAGCCTTTAGATAAAGTATAGTCAGCAAGATTCCCAAACTGGGCAGTACGAGGTCTATTTCCTATTCAGTGTACTAAGTAGGACCCATAAACATCACAGAATTCCTTCGCCAGTAATTGTACACTCAGACACAACCTTTGCATCTACAATGAATTTGCCATCCAGAGTGAACTTTACCACTTAGGGTAAGTGTGGATGGCCAGACAAGAGGGTGATGCATTAAACTAAAACAGTTTATACATACCAAATAGTATTCCTGTCACAGAGGTCAACAGTTACGTGTTTTTGTTTAAAACATAGCCACCTCCTGAGCAACTTCTGTGGCATTACAGACTTAAACTCATTTTGGGGTGCTGGGCTCCACGTCGTTTGATTATGGATCTAGATCCAGAGCGTCCACTGAACTCACTCGCATTCCCTGGCTTTGTTCCCTGCCACCTCTTCTCTGGCCACCCTGCTCCACTGGACACTTTTTGGTGTCCTGCTAGCAAGGATTAATGCCCAAAGAACAGTTTGGGTGAATAGGGCACTGTGTACTAGATACAAGGTTAGGAAAGTCATTTTTGTAAGTTATTGGTTTTATTTAAGTGACTAAAAAACATTTCTATGCAACTACAGAGATACACACAATGAAAAGATAATGCAGCCTCCAAACAGAACTTACGCGGCTAATTTGCAAAATTAGGTGGTTTCCACCCTAGGTGATCTTTAAGCCTCTCGTGCAGAACACGCTGTGGAATGCTGGGCGATCCCTCCGCTGGATTGGAGAACGAAAACACGTCCAGACTGTGTTGTTACAGCTCATGTAATTGGCTTTGTCTCTTGTAGTTACTAATGGTGGTATCCATCGTACTGGAAAGAAACCCTGAGCTAGAATTTCAAGACAAAGTAGATCTAGACAGACTGGTGAAAGACGCATTTCATGAATTTCAAAAAGATGAGAGTCGGCTAAAGGAAATTGAAAAACAAGTAAGTAGAAAAAACAGCTTTTTGCAGAATTGTTTTCATTGTCTTAATTCTTCAAAATATCCCTAATCTCTTATCATTTAATTTACAAAGCAGATTCACAGAGTACAAAATGCTTGAGGGGCAGTCTGACTTATTTGAGGAATTAATGTTACTTTTTAGTTAATTACTAGTTAATTTAGGCAGGAAGTTCTGACAAAAAAAGAAATCTAGGAAAAAATAAATTTGCTTTATATAGTTAGCAGTTAAAATGTTTTATCAGGGAGGAGCCATAGATTCCAGAAGGCTATAAAATTAAATTCTGGGGAATCCAGGAGGCTACGTGGGTGCTATGTACCGCCTAACACAATTCCTTCCAGGCTCTCTGTTTAATATTTTATGCTCTTCTGAAAAAAAGGTTCTCAAAGTAAATAAAAATTATCAGCAAAGAGGAGAATACTGAAAATGTCTGTCTTTGTTTTATATGCTGAGAAGATGCCTCAGGAAAATGAAAGAAAAGCTCAGGAAACTCATATTTTCCGTGAAGAAATCTTTCTGTGAATTTATTTTTCCCCCTAGTCTGACACTGATTTTACCTGTCAACTCTTTACAAACAAAAAGTCAAATGACTCACTTACTATTTTCCTTTGTAGGATGACATGACTTCCTTTTACAACACTCCCCCACTGGGAAAAAGAGGAACATGCAGCTATTTGACAAAGGTTGTGATGAATTCGCTGTTGGAAGGAGAAGTCAAGCCAAGCAACGATGACCCATGTCTGGTTAGCTAGCGAGGAAGGTGTAAGAGGCTCTGTGGAGACAGGTTCTGGAAGTGTGTTATGTTTTGTGTTGAAGCTTAATCAAGGCAGCCATTCATGTATGAACTGATCATGCCAGTTTGGTGATTGCCACACCCTTAGCAGAGTTATTGGACCTCTTGCATGACATAGCCAATCTAATGGTAATGGTAAATGCTTTTAATCAAGTGAAAAAAAGTTCCGGTGAGGATGCCAACTACAATAATAATCTTCACTGAATGACAGAAACAGTTTATGAATTGAAAATTCACTGATGCATGTTTTATGATGAAATAGCTCATCAAAATGAATCTTTGCTGTTTGGACTCTGAATTCTTGCCTTACTGCCATTAAAATGAATTTGCCAACTAGTAACGCATACTGGGAATCAAAAGGTATTGAAAGAATGGTAAACATTTTTTAGTGGCATTGTCGTGCTGGAAGAAGATGTTAATATACATCATAAAAGCAAAATCAGCCAGCTAATACTTTGATTCTCAGAAACTGCATTATTAATAATATTTTAGTTACAGAGCTGTTGTACAATTTTTACCTTCTAAACATGACTATGGCTTTGTATTTATGCTAACTATAGGGGTTGAACTATAATGTAATAAATCTGTACCTTATCAAACATTTTCTTTGAGCTCCTGCTAAAGATAGGACATGTGTAGGATTGTTTGGAAACATGTTAACCTGGTGTGTAATAGTAAAAACAAAATTAAGTCATTAAATTTTATTTCTGAATTAATGAATGCATCTGGAAACAGTCTTTGCTCCCAGGCTCACAAGACTTAGTTTAGTATTTTCATTTAATTGATTTGGAGATAGAATGGAAGAGAATCTACAGTACCCAACATTATACATATTTTTCTGCCAACCTTACTTAAACTTTAATAAAAATAGAAAGTAGAAAAGAACCCAACTGCCCATAAATAAAGTACCTGAGTGCCCATCAATCCATGAGTGGATTAATAAAATGTAGTATATGTAGACCATGGAGTTCTACTCAGCCACAAAAACAATGCTGAACTAGCACCTCTTGTATTACCCTTGATAGAGTTAGAGCCCATTTTACTAAGTGAAGTATCACAAGAATGGAAAAACAAGCACCACATGTACTCACCATCAAATTGGTATTAGCTGATCAACACTTAAGTGCACGTATAGTAGTAACATTCACTGGGTGTCAGGCAGGTGGGAGCAAGGGGAGGGGACAGGTATGTTCACACCTAATGGGTGCGGTGCGCCCGTCTGGGGGATGGGCACGCTTGAAGCTCTGACTCGGGTAGGGCAAAGGCAATATATTTAACCTAAACATTTGTACCCCCATAACATGCTGAAATTTAAAAAAAAAAAATTAAAGGAAAAGTAAATTTAACATTCAATTTTGTTTCCCTCCTAAATGTTACATTGCAGCCCATTAGTTTGAGTCCTGGCCCCAAAGAAAGTTATTTTTCCAGTCAGTCTTATTGGAGTTTCACCTCAGAAGACCGACTTGTCACATAAAGAATACAGTGCATTTATAGAGTCATGAAAGGACCTAAGAAAGTACAGGTGGCTTCAGTGACAAGTCAATCGACATGAAATGAACGGCTATGTGAGCATGTCGGAGTATCTGCCATCAGTCACGGTTCTCGTCACTTCGAGGCGCAGTCCCTAGATCCTGCATAGGAAATTGTATGTGTATTAGTTAGCAAAATCGAGAATAATGAGATAAAATCTGACCTTGTAGAATATCTTAGGGAGAGGGATATGAGACGAGGAGAATTAAATTACTTGACTCGGTGTATTAAGAGAATGTATGAAAAGATAGTCCTGAATGATGAAGTTATAAAACTTAAACATGACAAAAACTTAAGCATGAAGCCCATGCAGAGAGAATTGAGGACCGACACTTCATAGCTGGGAAAACTGGAAATTAAAGAAAGAAAAAAAAAACCTCGAGATATTTAATGTTTGCTAAAATTTGAAGGAAAATAAACTGTGTTGTATTTTTAAGAATTAAAAAAAAATCTGGTTAGCTGAGCAAAGTTGCCAGAAAACTGCCGTCTTAGTTGAAATCAAAGCTCATTTGCAAATATATGTTTCCTGAATGAGTGTCAGCTTCCTGCTCAAATATTACATATGCAAAATTCTGACGTTCTCCTACTCCACTGAAAGCGTTTAGTATCTGTGACTTACACACTGACTTTGTGCTTTAATGAGATTCAAAATTTATTGTTCTGAAAGATATATTTGGAATCAGTAAATCTTGATGTTCACCTCTACAGAAGCCAATATCTGTTTTCAAATTAGCTAAGCAAAAAATAGAATTAGAACGCAGAACTCATGAAATTGAGAAAGCCCATTTGGTCTATAGAGCCCAAATGTTTTAGCAGCTGCACCAGAGACTGGCAGAAAATATCAGCACATTATTTAGGTATGACAAGATTTAAGTCTGATCTAAGCCTCCCCTATCCCAATGGCAGATTCTCTGTGTGAGTTTATTGTACAAGCAACATCTGTAGGAAACTCCTGACCGAGTATCAAATTCAAGTATATTTCCAGCTCATCATTTTAAGAAACGGGGTGTTTTCCAGATTTCTTGCCATTTTATTTAAGTCTGAAAAAGTCATATTTCAGTTTTTAAAAGCCAGAGTGTGTGATCTTCTTGGTATCATCTTCAATAGGTGATAAGTGTGCATTGCCTTATGGACACCAAGTAACGTTTATTGAACACCTGAATACATTTACTTTTTAGCAAAACTCTTAAAGAGTAGATTCAGACAAGATATAAGCCCTTCACGAGCACACATATGAAATAGACGGCAGGTAAAGTGCAAGAGGCCGTGCAGTGCGCAAACAGGTACAGCAGCACAGAGACCACGTTGAAGTCAAGGAGAGCTGGGAAGTAGCACAGAGTCTGCAGCCAAATCATTAGAGCCCCCTGTCTCAGAGACTCAAAACATGCATGGAAAATGAGGGAGAAAGGATCAGAGAAATAACACCAGCAGCATCCAAACAAAGCAAGTGGTACAACCCCTACCGTAAACGCTGAAAAGCATCAGGAAGACAAAAGACCCACTAGAATTAGTACTTGGCTTCTACACTCTGCACCCAGGAACTGTGCAGGGGCGAGGACCAGATCAGTAGGTAATTTATGAAAAACCAGATACAGCTGGAGGGAGTCAGATGAGTGTTGGTCAACATGCAGGGGGAAAGTCAGCAAGTGTTCCTCCAGGGTGGGAGCTCTTCCACACATCCATCTCGTGTTGTTCTCCAGCAGGGCGACTGCCAGCCCACCGATTAGGAAAGGCACCCTTTCTGGGCACACTCAGCCCTATGGGCACAAAGTTTAGCAAGTGAGTGGCACCTTTGTGAAAAGAAAAAGGCCTTTTGTCTGAGCAGAAGCAACCCTGTAACAGGACACACGGCTCAGAGCACACTGGATTTCAGCCCATTGTCCTCTCACCAGGCACCTTGCGTAGTGAAAAACCACATGACTGCTCCCCAAGGAAGGGAAGAACTAACAGGAGTGGGTATTTTGGCTTTGCAGCTGGGACGGAGGCCAGTGGTGAGAAAGAGTGACTATAAATCCCCAGAACAAGTTGTCTCCAACGGTATAGTCTGAGGGCTGGTACCCTGGCCGCGAGCCTTATTACCCGAGAGGGTGGGGTGTACGGACAGTGGTGATTGGATTTGATGACAACCCCCCACCCTTACTTTTTTTTTTTTTCTATAATGTCTGAAACTACGGGGCTTGAACTCGCGCTGCCTACTCAAGTGTGTATCCCATTTCCAAGGACAGTGGATTGTTCCGTCAAACAGTAAACTCAGGTTTTTGCTTGGACAGAGATGGTCAGCCTTAGGAGTAACTCCCGCCCCCCGCCTTCACTCCCATCTTCCCGGAAGTTGCCCCTCCTCTCCTCTCAGCCAGAGAATTAAAATGGGCGAAACCACTGCCTCTGAGCCTTACTCCTCGGTGGGAGCCGGGAGTGAAGGCAGGCCTCCGGCCGCCCATTTCCCCTCTTTCCAGTTGGTTCTTGTGTTAGTACTTTCTCTGTTCCATCTTTTCCGTCTTTCTGAGGGTAGCGTATTCCTGACTTTCACCTTATTGCTCAAGAGAGAAGCACTCCGCTGGGAGACCGGGTGGAAGAGGTCCGGAAGACCACCTACCCTGGAACCGGGCACCCACAAGCTGCTGTGCCAGTCCCCAAAAGAGTAGATATAGAACCCATTCTGAAAGTAAATTTAGAGAATAGAACATCCTCCCCATCAAATGACCTACACTCTAAAAGAAATTAAAGAGAAAAGGAATCAATGAAAAAAGAAGTCAAAGACAAAATAAAACAATTTAACAAAATAGAAAGGAAACTTAGAGCTAAGAAAACAAGTTTCATAAACTAGAAACAGCAAAGAACGCACTGTATACAGCTAAAAATTGCATTGCTGACACACAGGGAAAGCTTGCTGGTAACTCAGCAGAGGCTGAGAAGGAAGGGCGAGTGAGCTAATCTCCTTGTCTTTCACAGCAAGAAGTCAGTATTCACTTCATTTTTTAAAGTTAATAAATCAAGAAATAAAACATTTTTTAAAGTTTATCATTTAAAGTACAAAAGTGGCCAGGCAAAGTGGTGTGCACCTTCACTGCACTGGAGGCCAAGGTGGGAGGATCACTTGAGCCCAGGAATTTGAGGCCAGCCTCTAAAAAAAGTTTTGTTAATTAAAATTTTAAAAAATACAAAAGCAATTTTTAATTACCAGAATGGTGGCGGGGGGTTGGGGTGCATCAGAAAATTGACCATATAGTCTTCAGATCCAATATAGTGGAACTCTCCACGTTAATATCAGACAACATTAATCAAATGTAAAAAAGTGTTAATGTGTAACGAGAATACAAGTGGCCTAAATCTACAAACAAAACAGCACTGTGGCAGAAACAGACAGCTGTCCGCCAAGATCTGTTCCCTACTTGCATGCCCCGGAATTAGAGATGGGCTGCTCAGATATACCTACATTTCCTTGTGACTTCGATGGAATGTTCTCCAATGGAATATGGGCAAAAGTGAGTGCCACCCCTAGGCCTGGCCCACGAACATCCTGTAGGCTGGGGTGACGATGAGCGAGGCGATGGTGCCGGAGATGGCCAGACTGCTTCAGCCTCGGTTCCTAACGGCGGGGCAGGATCTCTCTCCTGTCCACACCGCACTCTGCTGCTACAATAGCTCTCACTGACAACCGAGCCAGGGTTCCGTCAGGAGACAGAAACTATCCCAGTTACCTGGACAGAAAGAATTCAAAGAATTGTTTAGCCAGATATCGAATAGTAAACTAAAATTGTGTCTATGTGTGACCCGTCATATTTATTTGGGGGGCAGGGAGGCAAGTGTCTGTCTGTTTTAGTGGTTTACTCCAGCACTGTAAGCATCCGAATACACAAGCAAGTGTCTGAAAATGCAGGGAGAAACAAAAACATAGTCGAGAGACTTCATCTAACTTTCATATGACAAATGAAATCTACAAGCATAAGTAATAATATAGAACACAGGAATAATATAATCATTTATATAAATATTTAATTCCATATTCAAGTAGATTATGCTTTCCTATTCTCCCTGAAACATTTCTTGAAACTGACTATATTTTGAATGCCAAAGAAAGCCTCCATTCATTTCAAAATTAGAAATAGTAGAGATTGTATTATTTTTTGTCAAACAAAAGAAAAAACCCACAGTTTAATAAGCAAAATTAAAAAAAAAAAAAACAACCTCTTGGAAATTTTGAAATTCCTTTCCAAACTGAAACCAAAACTGAAATTTCAGAATATCTAGACCATAATCAAATCGCTATAAGATGGCTAAAAACATATTCAGAGAAAAAAATTATAGTTTTAAACATACTACTGAACACGATAGAATAGAAATAAATGAATTAAATATTACTTTCAAGAAATTTTAAAATTCCAATAAAATAAACATAAGCACAAGAATGAGAATGACAAAGTAAAACAGAAATTAATCAATTTAATAACAGGAAAACAGAATAAATCCAAAATCTGGTTTTTTTTCCTCCAGTTTTATTAAGGTATAATTGACAAAAATTGTATATATTTGTAGTGTACGATGCAATGTTTTGATGCAAGTATGTCTTTTGAAATGATTAAATCAAGCTAATTAACATATCCAGAACCTCTCATGTTTTTTTGTGGTAAGAACACTTGAGATCTACTCCCTTAGCAATTTTCAAGTATGCAATACATTATTATTAACTACAGAGCTGGGTTTTGGAAGAAAGCGTTGGCTGGCTAGGCCACCAGCTGGCCTAGGTGAGTAGCAGCGCATTTACTGAGCACCGAATGTGCTGGGCACCGGCTTCATGCATTATTTTTAGGACTCAAGTTTTGCTGGCTCTGCTTTACGAGGTGAGAATTATCATCGTGCTCATTTTACATCTGAGGAAACTGAGACACGGGGCTAAGCATTTTTCCCGAGGTCTCACAAATGGTAAATAACCGATTCCAGGTGTCAAGTGTCAAATATCAGATTCCAGATCACAAAATTAGAACTCAAAAAGAAGAAGTCATCACAAATGCAGAGGAAATTTTAAATTTGGCACTTCAGAAGGCCAAGGCCGGAGGATTGCTTGAGACCAGGAGTTTGAGAACAGCCTTGGCAATAACGAGACCTTGTCTGCAAAAAATGAAAACAAAATTCTCAAACTTGTAACATGACTGGTTCAAAGATGCTTTGTGAGAAAAGAAGTTTATCTGCTTTTCGAGGTCTGGAAAATCTGGGGTAGGGTCGGGGAAATCTGCTGTCACCTAGCGCCTGCTCGGTGATGGGTAGGGCATCTTGTGGACCACATCCTGGGACACAGGGAGCAGTTTCCCTAAACGAGGGAGCTGAAAGCTTGCAGCTGTGAGAGCAGCACGTTCACTCTGGAACCTGGCTCAATCTTGCTCCTTCCTTGCGAAAGCATTTCCTGAGGTACAGGTGAGAGAAAGGACAGGCCCCAGTTCCGTCTTGTGGAAAGCCCTAAAGGGTACCAAGCTCCCAGCATGAGTGTTATTCTCCTCTCGTTGTGAGCCACAGTGAAACGGGAATGAAGAAACTCAACGGCTCAACGGCATTGGTCACTCACCATCGAGTGCCACCCTGCCATGTCCCCGAGTCCGGCAGAGAAATACAGTGCGAGGTGGATAATTAACTGTCCCGTCTCGTGCGATCAGCACAGTGAACTAACGGGGCAGGTGTAAGTGGCAGTTTGGGTTCAAACACTGGCTGAGCCACGAGTAGAGATGATGAGCTCAGGAGGGGTTGGACGTTTAGAGGAGCGTTTGTGTCCTGAGCCCGAGAGTGGGCCCGGCCATCAGAAATCTTCGCGCAGCGCACATTTCTGGCTCTTCGGATGCAATTGTTTTCGATGGAAACGTTGCAGACAGAGAGAGCTCAGCGTGTGACCGCGACTTTGGCAGCACAGTTGTTCCCTCTGGTCAGCTGCGGGTGAGACTCTGGGCTGGAAAAGAGTAAGAGCAAGCAGAAATGAAGTGTTTTGAATCTGACTTTTTTCAGGCACTTCCTTATCCTGAAAAAAATAGGGGAATGATTCTCTAGCCTTTGAAATCATTAATTTTCCCTCACTTAAAAAGATTTAGTTTAATTTTCAGGTATTTTTCTGGTTTCGCTTTTTGTTTGTCTCTCGGCCTGTGTTAAAGAAGAAAGGGTATTCGCTTTTTCAGGAGCCACAGTTCTTTGACTCACAAGTTTATTTTGCCCCAGGTTAGAGGCTAATGATCACCAATGTTAACCTGGTGGTCAACGTTAATTGCAATGCCCCTGGCACTTAGCCATTTCCAGGTCTCCAGCTTGGAACTGTGGGAAAGGACAAAAACGGGGAGTCTGAGAATTGGGGTTCAGGCCCCAGACCTCCCACTTTCTGGGTGCTATGGACCATTACAGATGGCAAATTACAGATGATCTCTGAAATCAGTTTCCTTGACCTTTAAATGAATGAGTTGGGCTAGATTTTTGCAAAAGTCCCTTCCAGCTACCATTTTTTCAGTTCATCTTCCATGCAAGCAACTGCGGGGACCCCCTTCCAACATTTCTCTCCCCTGTGTCGTGTCTGTATTTTTTTATATATGCATGTCTATCTTAATCTCTATTTACTCACTGGAAACTTCCACTTATCTGTCCTTTCATCCAACCGCTTTCTTACCCAAATCATGTAGCATTTGCTATTCCCTCCCGATACAGACAGTTCTCTGTTGTGCCTTCAAGGTCTCTGCTCTATGGCACTGTCATTCTCCCCAAACCTGCCATCATACTCAGTATCCCTTGTCACCAATTGCCACGTCCCGTTGTCCACTCTCTTCTGTCTTCAGAACCCGCCATCTCCTCTCTGTTCCCACTGCCAGGACCCGACTGCTTTGTTCTCAGCAACTGCCCCTTTGATGCTTGGCTGCGCCAGGAGCAAGTCCCCTGAGGGAGGAGACTGCTTCCCTGCCTGTCTCACTGTCTGTACTCACAAAATCACAAATGGACAAAGAGAGAAGGTGGCGTACAACTCCACTCTCAGCTCAGAAGAAAGGAAGCCTGCTGCCCAGCAGGAAATGGAAATCCAGGAAGCCAGAGCCTCCTGCGGGTCCCTGCCCAGCACCTGGCTGCCGGCGGCCTGGGACACCTGGCTGCAAGGCCCATCGGGTGTTTTGGCTCCACTGCTGCGAGCTCTCGGTGTGATTTATGCCATTTAGCCCCATCATCAGCTCCTCCTGGAGGGCGCCGTTGCTGCCCCCATTTCACAGATGAGGGAACTGAGTGGCTGAGAGGTCAAATAGCCTGCGCTGGCCAGTGGCAGAGCTGGGGTCAGGACCGTGGTCTGCGCGATTCCAGATCTGGGCTCTAAACTCACTACGCTAACTTGTCTTACCTTTTTAACCACATATTTTTGAACTATGATAATGGCTAAGCAAAAGCAAGTCTGAAACGGTGTCCTCAGTAGAGGAAGAATCCCACCTGTTGTAAACACAGAAGAATGGAAAGTTTTTTCTATTTCTGGCCTGGTGGCGCATGCCTGAAGTCCCAGCTACTCGGGAGGCTGAGGCAGGAGGATCGCTTGAGCCCAGGCATTCGAGGTTGCTGTGAGCTAGGCTGCCGCCACGGCACTCTAGCCCGGGTGACTGTCTCAGAAAACCAGGTCTCTTCCATTTCTGCTGCCTCAGCTTCTGCTCCTTTGCTTCCTCCCTCCGCCTCCTCCATGGAGCTCCCAGCCCAGCTAAGGAGACCTCCCCTGAGAACCCAGGAGATCTGGTGGGGCTTGTCTTTTGGGTAAGTTCTTCCCTCGGCCACAGTTCCCATGGCACAGTATGGCTGACAGGGCCAGTAGGGCTTGTAAGCATCGCTCCCTATCCAGGACTTAACACCCTCTCCGTGGTTTCAAAACAAACCCTGGATTTCTTTGAAACCGTGCCATTTGCATGTCATCATCAGGAGAAGAAACGGGCGCTTTCCAAGCTGTGCCCCGCCCCAATCCTGGTGAGGACCTGCACAGAGCTGAACCCCTGAGGAGCACTGCAGGGGGTGAGGGGAGGTGGGCAGCAGAGACTGTAGGCACGCCCTGGAAGTTTCCAGAGTTGTGCTTGTATGGGATGGTTCTTTTGAACCCAGAGGTCCAGCATCTGATAACCTAGGTGGGCCTGGAAGTGCACACTTTCCTTGGGGGAGGGGGGCACGGTGCCCTGTGCCACCTCCCTCACCCACCCTCCCCACGCCCCGCTGAAAAGAATAGTGACGGAGATAGGGTTGTCAAGGTATTTTTCTTGCTCCCTTAGGAGCAAAACGATTCTATCCTGTGGAGTCTAAAATCCTTGAAGTAAGTCACAGTCAAACTGCAGGACTGCTTCCAACTGACATTGCTGTGAATTAGTAACATGCTTCTTCCCCTGACCTCTCGTAACCTAAACATCCTTTTGGGTTCCTGGTTCCTCTACTGGCAGAGAATGAGAAGGTCACTTTCTGTTGCTAAGAGGATCTATCCTACTGCCAAGTACCATGCCCTTTGCCCATCCATTTTTAGGACTCAAGTTTCGCTCTCTGTTCCCTTCTACCCGCGGCAGCAGAATCGAAGATCTGCAATATCACCGTGACCGTCTTATAAACCAGCCTTTGATGGCTCCTGTTATCTGCTGCTGTGAGTCAGTCCAGGCTAGTCGCAGTCCTTGAAACAAAGACGTAAATGTGGTCCCCTTGTCTGAAACTTCCTATCCTTCTGTCTAATTTAGTCCTTCCTTCCTTGTGTTCCCTTGTCTTCCAGAACTCTCGCTGTCCTACTGGGCTCTGTCTTCCAAAGTGCAAGGATGACACTTAGTTCAGTACAAGCATAGGCTGCAGGCAGCCCTGGTGAACCCATTATTCCAGAAGGCTGATGCTTCCCTTAGAGGAAGTGTAAGCCCTCCGGGGTCCAGCCCCCGATGAAGCTGGGTGTCCTCACATGGTGCCCACTACAGTGCTGGACGTGTAGCCGAAGCTAAATAAATGCTCACTAATTAATAAAGAAGAGTGGAAAATCAATATTAAATACGAATGGGGATTTTTCCAAAGGGAGACGTAATTGTCTGATTGTCTGAAAGCAGGAAAGGACTGAGGGCCGTCGTGGTGGTTCTCTGTGCGACTGCGCAGCGGGAGTCGGAGAAATCTGGCGAGCTTGCATGTTCGGCTCGCCTGAAAACTGGAAGATGAAAAGCACTGCAAGCTTCCCGTGTGTAAGAGCAGCTGATGAATCGCTTCAGTCATCTGTGAGCAAAGAGCTGAGAATTCTAACTTTGCTTTGTAAAAATAGCTTTAGAGTCACGTGCTGAAGCTGGAAGATTTCACGCAAATTAATAATGCAGGTAATTTTTCAACTTCTATTGAACAGGGAAGTCAACAACTGGAACCAGCAGAGTCAGCAGTCAGCTGAGCCGTTCTCTCCGCGGCGTCCAGGACTGCGCCATCGATCCTCTCTGCCATGCGGGGGACGGCGACCCCAGCACGGTTCCTCTGCTTGTGGCCCAGGGCCTCGGATCCTCGGTAGCTTGGTTGGCAGCTGTTTGGTTAAAGCTCATGATAGCAGGGAAAGTTCCTTCAGGCTCTTTCATCGCGAGGAGACCCGAGGCGGCCGGGTGCAGTGTCGCTAGTTAGAGCAGAGCCCACTGTGACTCGCGGGCCCCAGGCCGACCGCGGAGACGTGGCTTGTCCCGGGTCTCCGGCTCCGTCTGCTCAGAGACGCGTGCACACAGCCGGTGGGAGTCCCAGCGTGCCTCACGGGGCCCCCGGGAGAAGAACCAGGGCGATCAATGAGAAAGAGCACTGAAAAGTATTATGACACGTTAGCACATGGCACGCGGTTCACACGGGCCGCCTGGCTTCGGACAGCGGACCACGCTGCATCGAATGAAGCTTCCACTTCTCAAAGCTTTAGCAGGCACTGCACCGTCGCGCACGCGGGGGCCTGGCTTTGACATGTCCATGTCAGCACGAGGAAGCCTGAGGGCACCGGCCTCGAAGCTCCCAAAGACCAGGCTCTGCCGCAAATCTTGGCCAAATCCTTCCAACATCACAGCATCAGTCCCCTGATCAAGGACCTTTCGCCAGCACTGTCCGCTTTTGTCTCCACAACTGCTGAGTTCTTGCTCTGGGATCTGGGTGGTTCTCTTCCTCCCAGACTTGTGGCCTAAGGCCCAGCCCGGGCCTCTCCCCTGCCTGATCACTCGGGAGCTGCCCCGGAGGCCCCTGCACTGGAACCCTGTGGCCAGCGCTGGGCCAGAGCGCGCTCAGTGGAGGGTGGGGGACGGGAGCAGTGGGGCAGTGGCCTCCCTCACGGCTTGTGACTGAGGCTGCGTGAGGCAGGAGCGACCTCTCCCTCTGTCACCCTGCTCCTTCCAAGGCCTTTCTCGTTGCCTTCGGGGACATGCTATTTGGGGGCCCCCGAAGCAGCCCTCTCTGGGGGGATGAGATACTGCTGACCTGCCTCTGGCTGCTTGTTGTGTCTCTGTGGCCTGTCGTGGAGCTTGGCCCTTATTTCCATGCCAAGGAGGCAAAGGATAGAGGATCTGGACTCTGAGGAGCAGGGGCCTGGATGTGCAAAGTGTCAGCGAGATTTTAGGCAGGAAGTAGACGTAGGTTCTCCGCGCATGAGGTTCCTGGATGCCTCTGAGTTCCTGTGTACAGAACACGTGTCCGATGGGAGAGAGAGAGAGAGACAGAGAGAGAGAGAGAGAGAGAGAGAGAGAGAGTGAGTTTGGGGAGAGGCAAAGAGAGGAGCTCATGCCTCCCCCAGGCGGAGAGTGAATAGCAAACGGTCCGGTGAGGCTTTGGCAGTGTCCTGCTCCCAGCGTGGAACGGGTTCGTTCCTGGCTACGGGGGAAACTGAGGGTTGCTTCGGGCTCCACAGGCAGAAGCAAGTTTCCCTTCCAGCCAAGGCCAGCCCCGGCCGCTGTGCTGGGCTCCCCGCCCCCGCCGCCTTCTCAGTGCCCGTCAGTCACCTCTTTTCTACCCTTCCCTGATTCCTTCCCAAGCATGCGCGTATCTCTCCTTCCTCCCTCACCCCACACGGCCCTTTATCCACACCACCTTCTCCGCCCTTTATGGCCAAATTTCTCGGAAGAGCTGTCTGCTCATGGTCTCTCCATTTTTCACTACCTGCTCTGTCGCTGAGATGGCTCTTGCTAAGGTCACCGATCGTTTTCATGTCACCAAGTCCAAAGGACATTCTTTTAGGCCTCACCTCTCGGCAACATTTAAACAAACAGCCTCTCCCTCCATAAAGTGCCATCTTCCGTGGCTCCAGGTCACCACGTCCTCCTGGTTTACCTGCTCCTCCCTGGCAGCTCTTTCTCAGCCTCTTTTACCAGCTCGTCCTCTTCCACCCACACTTACAACGTTCGAGTTCCCTTGGCTTGGCCTAAGGCCCCTTCTCTGCCCTGTGGCCTCTCCCAGGGGTCTCGCTTGCAGGACATCAATGGCCAATATGAAACAATGACTCCGCCAAGATCTCCGGCCCAGGTCTTGCCCCTGACATCAGACTCCTACCCAACACCTGCTGACTGCTCAGACGACAGCTCTTCTCTGTCAATATATCCAACATCAAGCCCACAGTGATCTCTCTCCCAACTCCAAAAATCTTGGCTTTCTTCCAGGTTTCCTTTCCTAGCCCATATACCCAGCTGCGGAAGCATCAAATTTGGAATTTGTCACTCCCACAGTCAAGCAACTACCAAGGTCTTTCGATTCTGTTCCTAATGAACCTGAATCAACTCACTGCTCCCCTTTCCCCTGCCACCACCCCGACTTAGGCCACCGTCGTCTCCTGGCCGGACTTCTGTGACGGGCGCCTAGCTGGTCCCACTCTTCCCTCCCTCCAACCCCTTCTCCAGCCGTCAGCAGGAGACGGCCTTCTGGAATGATAATCTCAGCATGCGGGGTTGGGACACACAGGGAGACTTCAAACTCTTAAAACAAAAAAACCTACTGTTCTAAGATGGAATCCAAAATCCTTTTCTCAGTTCCGCAGGTTCATCACGCGGCCTTTGCCCGTGTCTTCTCCCTCCTCCTCCTCACTGCTCTCCTTCTGCCTGGCTTTCCCCTGCTCAGCCATTGGCTCTTGGCGCAAATGTCACTTCTCTGGCAGCTTTCTTGGAGCCCCAAGACCAGAGAGCTCCTCAGGTTACAATCTTCACTCTTTTGGAGAAGTAGAAGCAGTGATCACAAAGGTAATTCAGTAACTGACTAAAGCCTTGCATGACGTTTTAGGCAATGAAAATGTTCTAAATTTGATTCTGGTGACAGTTGAACAACTCTATGAAAAGAAGAAAAGCCACTGAAATGTATACTTTAAATGGGCGAGTTGTATGGCATATGAATTGTATCTCAATAAAACTGTCCTGAAAAAAAAAGAGAATGAAAGCTCTGGAAGAGGCGGGGGACTTGTCTATTGTGTTTTCACTGAGTACCCAGCATACTACATGGAGCCTTGTACGCAGCACATGCTTGAATGACAAGGCTGCCCTCGGACTGGGTCTGGCCTTGTTTTGTTTTTTCCTAGATTTGGGAAAGAAAGGCTGGCTTTGATGTATTCCACCGTATTATTTTAGTGCTTTTTACGTAAATGCCCTTAGACCTCTGTCATGCTGCAAAGGGAAGCAGTGACCCGGAATCTAGAAGTTGCAAGCCCATCAGAGCCCTGGAATTTTCTGGTTTCCCTGCCGAAAGCCTTCCTCTCGCAGCACCAGGCCAGCTCCATCCCTGCAGACATCGCCAGCTGATACCAAGGGCCACCTTCCTCAAGCTACGGTAGCAGTCAGGGGTCTGTACACAACTCCACTCCGGAGCGCCATCGCCCACATTTTCTAAGGACGAGGACTGAGCAGTGGCCACTGGACAGGCAAATGGTCATCACTCTGAGCGTTTTTATTTTACATCTTCTGAACAGTCTCTCTGTTGTGTGGCTCAGAGGTGCTGCGCACACCTGTGTCACCATGATGAAACCCTGTAGCCAACAGAAATCTGTTCCTTGAGGCGGGAGCCACAGGAGAGCTCGGCCTGGCCATACCCCTTCTTTCTACAAAGATCGACCTTTATTACTTATTTCAGAATTGCTCTAAAGGGAACCAAACACAGTCGATGTGCTTGGCCCGTTTGGTTTTATCTCATTCTACTTTCCTTTCCTGATCAATGAATCAATGACGCGAGATAAAGCAAAACACACTCCAGTGAGCATCGTGACTGGAAAAGCTGCCTCATTTTTGTGTTCTCTGGTGTGAGGGTGGCAGCCTAGGACAACGTCTGCATGGATGTGTAAGAATGGGTCGGTACGTGGACTTCAGAAGGGGGATCCGGGTCCACCCTCTTCTGTGGCAGACCCCTCTTCCCCCAGCAGAGGCATCACTGGCCTCAGAGGGCTTGGAGAGTATTTCCTGTGCACAGACTGTTGAGGCATTATTTTGAAGACTTTCAACTGATGCCCTTTGTTGCTTGTTTATGCAAAATGTTAATGGGCCAGCTACAGGACGCACCTCTGGGTAAAAATACCCATGAATGCACGTAAATGGCTCTGGGGAGGGAGAAAAACTAGAACCCCTGGTTTTTGCTGTGAAGAGACCTCCTATAAATCACTTCTGCCCAGTGCCAGCCAGGAACACAGGACCGGTTGGATTGTCAGGTGCCTCTGATCCAAATGCATGCAAAATTCTCTGCATAGCATTGCCCGATTGGCATCCACATGTTCTTGTCTGATTGCTGCAAGATTTCTAAAGGTTTATTTCTATATTTTTTTTATTATTTATGGCAGTGAGTCTAATTGACAAATCTATTCATTCATTCTTTTCATTTGTTCATTCAAAGATATTGGTTGAGAACTGTTATAGGTGCTAGGGACCTGGCAGTGAACAAGACAGGCAGGGTCTCTGTTCTCAAGCTGTTTGTATTCTAGCGTGGAGAGACAGAACAATCAACAAGGAGAGACACATCGTAATGTCGGAGACTGAGGACCAAAATTAATAAATAAATAAAAACAGGTAGCGGTTAGAGAGTTAAGGACGGGGCGAAGGCTATTTTACATGGGGTGGGTCAGGACAGCTTCCATGAGCAGGTGACATGGGAACTGAGTGGTGGGAAGGACCCATGCTCTGAGAGAAACGCCATTGGGAAGAGGCCTGCAAATGCAAGAGCCCGAGCAGCAAGTTAGCTGTGCGCGTAGAACAGGAGTCCAGCGTTGCAGGGCTGAAGCACACAGAGGGGAGTGGACACATGTGAGTTCGGAGGGTGGGGCGGGAGCTAGATCAAGTGGGAGCCCTGCAGGCCTTGGCTGGATGTTTGGTCTTTAGTCTCAGTGCAGCGGAAGGCACCGGGGGGTTTTAAGCACATAGGGGTTGGGGAGTCTACCTGAGCGCCTCAGAGCAGGGAAGAGAAGTTGGGGGATCATAGCAGGGCTGGAAACAAAGAGGGCCAGCTCCTGGGAAGACACCAGCGAGGTTTGTGCAGCATCAAGCCAAGGCCAGAGTCACTAGTTCTCAGTAAACCTCCTCCCTTGGCCCCCGTTAGCCACTTGGCCTTTAATCTGAGACTCGCTTTCGGAAAAGGCAACTAAAAGCACACGCGCCTTTAGCTGCATGTTTGGCCAGCGCCCTCCATCTTTCTGATTCCTGGGCTTCTGAACTCAAGTCCCATTTCTTTTTAATGAAGAGTCTCTGGCCTTAATTAAGAGGACTTGGCCACATTTGTAGTTAGCTTACTACCTTTAAAACTGCTGTCACCAAATTGCTGGGTGCCTGAAGCCAGCCGGCCACCTCCAAAAGCCCCCCTCCCTCCGCATCAGGGCACATGCAGGCACTTCCAAGGGCTTCCAAGGGACCTCTTGTCAAAGCGCTGGCCCAGGCTCTTCTGCAGCATTTGTCACGGTCCTTAGAGGCAGAGAATTGCCAATTACCCACGTCATCTGCTTTTGGAATCCAGTCTGAATATCATCTGCTCAAAGTGAGCTAAATTATGCATTTTTTTTCTGCTGATTTGTAGATAGATCAGAGCATTTCTAAAATATATTGCTCTTTTCCGGGGGTGGGGGAATGAAAATTCTGACACTTAAAAAGATAGCAGCCACCAACTATCACGAGGTTTTTCCTGTGACGCGCAGGAGCGAATCTTTATGTTCTTCACAAACAAGGGTTACTGCCAGGGTCTCAGTGGAGGGTGGAAGGCGAAAATGGCTTTGTGATGACTTTCGATCCTCCCTACCCTCTGCCCGCTTGCGATTCCAACCCTCCCCCCACCCCCCGCAGTGTTTTCTGGTAAGCTGATGCTGAATTGCAGCAGCCCTGTCCTTAGCAAGGTCTCCTGACAGCTAGAACGAAGGTAATGATGGTGGGGGCATGAGAAGAAAATGCATCTTTAAACAGCTGTCACACCTGTGACAGACGGAGGAAGTGGGAACAGGTTCCTCCGAGCGAAGCCCCAGGTAGGGCTGGGTAATGGGTGGATGATTTTAAAATCTATTATGCATATTAAAGAAAGGGATCATCGAAGGGCTTTCGTCATAGTCCCTCAGGAGCAAGATGTGATTCTACCTATTTTGGGGGACCCAACCAGCAAGGTGGCTTTGGTGGCTGAACACGACCTCTGGATTAGGGTGTGGGCACAAGCGGAAAGGACAAATGAGGACCCAGTTGACGGAGCAGCAAACATCATCCTTCTGTTTTCATTCCCAGGGGTCTTTGGTGGATGTGGTTGAAAAAAGTGCTCTCTGGTGATGGCCTCTCCCAGCTAAGGAAAGCAAGCCATGCTCTGCCAGGGTTCGAGAGCCTCCAGCCAGTGCCTCTCTTCCCAGAAAGATTTCCTTGCCCCGCTGCCTACTGGGGCTCCTTTTCCACTGTGGTGGCCTTTAGCTTGCAGCCATTCTCTCGGGCAGTCTCGCTGAATCACACGTTAGGCTAATGGTCCCATCCCAGGTGACCACGGTGCATGGCTTAATCACACACGCCGTGTAAAGGTAGGGCCCCAACATAATTTTCCTCCTTTTTCTCTTTCCGCTTTCATCTCCTCTCATCTTGACTGCTCTAAGTACATCTTCCCACCAGCTTTTCAAACCCATCTGTCCGGCTCCCTATAGACATTTTATCCAATCAAGTTTCTCTTCAGCTCAGAAACCTGTTTTGACTCCCCACTGTTTACAGAGTCGAGTCCAGACTTCTTAGAGGAAAGTCTCAAATGTGTTCCCTGCAGCCCGCTAGCTCTCCGTAAATAGCAGAGTCATGCAGCCTCTTTGGCCTGGAAGCAGAACAGAGGTGCCTTCGGCGCAGCACGGCGCTGTGCCAACGGAGGTGGCCGCGCTGCAGACCAGAGACGTCCGTTTCATTTTTCCATGTCACAGTCTTTAGATTCCTTGAAACATCAGTTTTAATAGACACACCCTGGCTCCTCTGTGTACTTTTATCTAAGTTCCATCTGAATCCTGGAGAGGCGCAGGAAGAGCACGCACAGACACATTGCACTGACTCGTTTTCTGCCACCGTTGGATGTTCCTCTCTGTGAAACAGGGGAACGGTAGGCAGCTCGGGGGCTCGCTGCACGGCAACGCGCGTGACGGTGACTCTCGGTCAGACCGTTTCCAGCGCTGCGGCGCTGTTCCTCTCCTGCCCCTCTGGGGGTGTTTCTTACATCTCCGTGTGCTCAGCGCCTGTGATGTTGGGAGCTCTCATTTCTCCTCTTTGCCAAACTGGTAAAATTTCAACCCAGCCGGTATCCTCGGAGGACCTGCCTACCTGGCATCCGGTTGTATCCAGTAGCCGCCCAGGGTCTACCTGACTTCTGACTTTTCCCTCAGTTGTTGTTGCCGTTTTCCATTCTTTTAATTTAGAAAAAATTTCATTATTGTGGGTACATTATAGTTGTATATATTTGTAAGGCACGTGTGATGTTTTGATACAAGCACACGATGTGAATTAATCAAATCAGAGTAATTGGGGTATCCATCACCTCAAGCATTTATCATTTCTTTAGGTTAGGAACATTCCAATTCCACTCTGTTGATTATTTTAAAGTATACCCTAACTTACTGTTGATTATAGCCACTTTGTTGTGCTGTCAAATGTAGTTCATTCCATCTAACTATATTTTTGCACCCATTAGCTGTCCCCACTCTATCTCCTCCTCCCCACTACCCTTCCCAGCCTCCGGTAGCCATCATCCTATACTCTTGTCTCCAAGAGATCGATTGTTTTTAATATGTAGCTCCCACATACGAGTGAGAACATACAAGATTTATCCTTCTGTGCTTGGCTTATTTTACTTAATATTATGTTCTCCAGTTCCATCCATGTTGTTGCAAATGGCAGGATTTCATTCTTTTCGTGGCTATATAATATGCCATTGTGTCTATGAGTATCTATTCATCTGTTAACGGACACTGAGGTTGGTTCCAAGCTGTGAATAGTGCTGCAATAAACATGGGAGTGCAGATATCTTTTCGATACACTGAATTTCTTTCTTTTGGATATATACCTAGCAGTGGGATTGCTGGGTCATATGGTAGTTCTAGTTTTAGTTTTTTGGGGAACCCCCATACTGTTCTCCATAGTGGTTGCACTAATTCACATTCCCACCAATGGTGTACAAGGGTTCCCCTTTTCCACATCCTCATCAGCATTCATTATTGTCTGTCTTTTGGATGTCTTTTTTAGAGATCCTTTGCCCATTTTTTAATCAGATTATTTTATTTTTTCCTATTGAGTTGTCATAGCTCCTTTCACACTCCAGTTATTAATCCCTTGTCAGATGGGTAGTTTGCAAATATTTTCTCCCATTCTGTGGGTTATCTCTTCATTTTGTTGATTGTTTCCTTTGCGTGCAGAAGCTTTTTAGCTTGATGTGATCCTGTTTGTCCACTTTTGCTTTGGTAGCCTGTGCTTTGGAGGTACTGCTCAAGAAGTCCTTTCCCAGACCAAAGTCCTGAAGAGTTTTCCCAATGTTTTCTTTCAGTAGTTTCATAGCTTCAGGTCTTAGATTTAAGTCTTTAATCCATTTTGATTTGATTTTTGTGTATGGTAAGAGATAGGGGTGAGTTTCATTCTTCTGCATATGGATATCAAGTTTTCCCATTTATTGAAGAGACTGTCATTTTCCCATTGCATCTTCTTGGCACCTTTGTTGAAGATGAGTTCACTACAGATGTGTGTGTTGTTGTTTTCAAGGTTTGTAGACCCTTAGGCTTGGGAAGGACTTCGAAAGATTCTTATGAGCCATTGCAATTATAAGAAAATCAGTCCTACTTTTCATGCCTTCAATAAAGGAGATTGCCATTAATTCAGGCACACTCCTGTGTTTAACTTCCTAACAATGTAGAGTTTTGTTTCTCTAAATCTGGATAGATTCTCGTCCTAGTTCCACCTCTGACCTTGGTTGCGTAACCTTATGGAAACCAGTTAACTTTCCCAAGCCACAGTGTCTCGCCTGTAGAATGATGGGGGACGAGGGTGAGGCAATGCCCATTCCCCAGTTCCCACACCTGGGTTTGTCAGCGGGGATGAACATTACCCTGATAACATCCTTTCTGTACAAGTGCTAAATGCATCTACTGCATGATGTTCCACAGAGATAAAATGGGCAGCAGCACCCCAGCTGTAGATGAAATAAATCTCTGCATTTTACGGTTGGTTAATAGCAGAGGTGGGGCCATAGGTGTGAGTAAGCAGAGACTAACCTGGCACCATTCTTTGGGGGGAGGGGCTGTAGCAAGCACCTACTATCATGGGATTGTTTTCTCTGTGCTTCTCACGATCTTACTTTCTTCACACCTACGCTCTTTGATGTCTTCTCATCTAAGTCAACATAAAATACAGAATGTGGAACAACAACAAAACACACTGAAAAAGCACCACCTTTGTAGAGCATTCTCAATCTCTTTCTCCTCCTCCACTCTCCTTTATGCTTCTGGATGGGACCAGAAGATTTCTTTGCCTCTGGTCCAACTATGTCTCTCATGAAGGCTTTCAGGTCCAATCTGAGCCCTTTCATCTCCACACTGTGAGTGCACAGTGCTGCTTTTATGTTTTGGCAGTGGTCTCACACGTAATTCTTTTTTCTTATTCCTACTTTCTCTTCTCCTAACTCTTTGGAAAGTTCTTCACGCACGTTCCTTATGATTTAAGAAACTATGAACTGATAGAGATGTCACCGTACTAACAGGAAACTGATTTCTTTTATGTGCTTTGCTGTAGGATGTTGTCTTTCCCCGAGGTCCCTTCGTGAGAAAACAAAAAATGCATCTCTCCCAGCTTTGCTGTCCTGCTTGTTTCTGCTCCATTAACACAGAATGGTCTGCTCTGTAAATGGCCACAGCCAGCCAGCCTGCCATCCTTCACTGGTTTCTTAGGAAGTGGAGGAGTGTTGCGGGACCAATTTAATTTCATCACTTGGCCCCAGTTGGATATGGCAGATGGCTGGCCCTGGCAGCCAGTGGACTGAAATGGGGTCTCTTGCAGCCCACCCGTGTTCAAGGTTCATCTTGTTCATGGGTGCAGTGCCAAGAACGGAGTCTTAGTCAAAGTGGAAGCCACAGGTGTTAAGAGCTCCCCACTTCTGCTCAGCTCCACGTTCCTCCGCCTGCAGCTCCAGTGCTACCACGAGCATAGCTCTTCCTCTGCTAAGACCAGATTGCCTACTGGATCCCACCTGCCCGCTTGAGTTTGGGTGGTAATTCCAATCTAATTAATGTTTTATCATCATCATGGCAAATGATCTCCAGTTGCTTCTTAGGTTCATCTGCTTCTTAGGTTGCTTTACCTAAAGCTCTCAAGCTACTTCAATAAGGAGTTGCAAGGAGACTAAACCAAGGAAAATTATCTCATAAATAATAACAGCCAGCATTGACTGAATACTCTCATTGTGTTGGGTACCGCACATGCATCATTACTGCATCTAATCCTCATTGCAGCTGTGCAAGGTAGAGGGGAGTATATTTATCTTAAGAGATGGAGAAACTGAGGCTTGGGGGTTCAATAGCTTTGCCAAGGTCATAGAGCTAGAAAGTTGTAAAAGTAGAATTCAAACCCAAGTTGGTCCATTACTAGAGTCCATGCTCCCAGCCATAGGTCACTGTCCTCTGGGAGAAATGGATAGAACCTGGCCTTGTTTTCTCAAATTGTCCACCAGCATTTTCTTATTCTGCATCTTGTCTCCTGCCTGCCTGTAGGCACCTCATTTACCCACTCTGAACTTCAAGGTCCCCATGTAGGGGAGTGAAGATTACACGAGATCGTGTGCACTGAGTGATTGATTTGTGTTGTGTCAGAAAGTCGTGGTTACATTTCTCAAGAGGAGTGTATGCATGGACGCTTGGGTTTTATTTATTTATTCATTCGTTTATTTTAGTTTTGCAGCCTAAAAATATTTACTTATTAAAACTATTAATACTTTAATAAACTATACAAAAAAGGCGACGAGACAAACGTGCATTTATAGAGCCCATGTCAGCCGGCCGGCTCCGCGCAGAGGGAATTCCCAGTGTGACTCATTCATCTGTGCGGTTCCCCCCGAAGACTCAGGCTTCAGTAGCCAAGGTGAAGCCACGCGGCCTGGTCAGCATGGAGGGAAACGACTGGAGGCCAGATGTGGCGTGACAGGGCGGCCGGGGTGAGCAGCCTCACATTGACCTTCCCCGGCTGAGCCACATTCCCTTCCTGTTGAAGACCGTGCGGGAGATTAAGAATCTTGTTTTGTTTCTCCTCATTATATACCTTGGAGCAAATTGAAGTCTTTGTGGTTAGAACCTATTGAACTCCTGGGGCTTCCTCCTTCCATTTGATTTTTCCTCCTGGTTTTCTTGGGGCTTGTTTCAAGAGAGGCTTGAGAAATCATGCAGTATAATTGGATGATTGGTGTACTTTAATTAAGGTAGCAAGATGCGATGTGTGGCACATTTCAGGTTGATTGTGGTTTGGCCGGGCGGTTGTCTGCTGGATAAAACTAGACGGACAGGCTCATTTTAATAACCCACAAGGAAAAATTGCCATCTGTAGGGTGGTCTGCGCTGTTAGGACTATAGGGTCACATTTGTGTGTAAAAACTAGTGAGGCCCCTGAATGATCAGCCCTTAATCTAATGCCACATGGGTTGTGTCTTAATGAATAATGGTGGCCAGTTCCCTGCTAGTGCAGGAAATGCTCGTTGCATGGAATTAAATGATCTCTTGATAAATTTTAAATCAGGCCGGTTTCCTTCCAGCCCTCACAGATATCCTCTCCAATCATGCAGTTTGTGCCTCATTGAATACTTAACTAATTTTACTACTAGATTAGTCAGAGCACAATTTTGGAAGAAGAAAAATATCCTAAAAACCTGACTTATTCCTAGCTCAAATGTAAATTACTTTGAGACTACTTGGCATTTTGGAAAATGTGCTGCAGTTGTATTGAAAACCAACTGTGCAAAGAGAAAGTTTTTTTAATTTTTAAAAATAAAGGCTCAGAAAACCGGGGAGTGTAGATAATTATAAGATGTAAGCACAGCTAGAGTGGAAGCAAGTGCTATTCGATCACAACGGTGATTATGCATCCAGATGGCATCCCACAGAAAGCTTTCTAAGAATTGCTGTTCACAGGGACGTATCGAAAGATGCTTTTGTTGTATGTTCCTGATTCGTGTGCCTGGGTTGCTCTTGTCTCACTGCTAACACTCGGGTCCTTTCTTTCTCTAGGAGCTTACCTGCCCCAGGTGGTGTCTAGCTCAGGATAATGTGGAAGAAATGACAGCCATGACCTACTACACAGCTATCTGTCCCGAGACTTTCAGGAGACAGGGATGGTTTAATGAGACAAAAATAGCATTATCCGTGTGTGTGTGTGTGTGTGTGTGTGTGTGTGTGGTGTGAACAGAGTCAGCCAGTCAGGACATACTTTTAAGGGAGTATTTAATAAATGGTATCCCCAATCTCTCCATTGATTCATTGAGTTTTTCCCCGTGGCCTTCCCCGACTGGCCCAGCTCCCAGCGAACTCTTGTGTCTTCGCACCCTGGCGCCACTCGCCATGTGAACGCCGCCTCTCAGCAGCGCACGCCACCTGTCTCCTCAATCCAATTGTGAGCTCCTTGAGAGCAGGAACTGCGTGAGAGATGGTTTCTTCATTCTTCACAATACCTGGGACAAAGACCCCTAAACATGCCATGTGCTTGGCCTGCTGACCTCACTCTTAAGAGGAAACAGCAATTTCCTTAATATTTACCTGGAAACGAGACGTCTATTTACCAGGAAGTAGACCTGGCTTCTCCGTATGGATCTCATTCATCTTTGAGCTGTTCCTTTATCACATGTGACCACCAACCTTCCTCACATGCCATACATGGCCTTTAAATGGGGTTATGTGGCTGGTTTTGTTCACTTCTTGGCAGGCTCAAGCCAGCTATGAAGGCAAGGGGGAGGGCGCAGAAATCCAGCCTTCGTCCTGTGTGACAGGCAGCTACGGGCAGATTCATTTCCTCTTCTGCCAAGCTGTCCAGTGATCGAATCACTACTAATTTGTTAGAGGAGAGAGAGAACTCAGTCTGGGATGCATATAGTATCTTAGAAATGCTGACTTTCTTTTTTCTTTTGAGCTAAATTCTAAACTGATTTTCAGAACTAGCAAGAATACTGAAAGAAGCTGCTTCTGAAACAGTTCAGTTTTCTCAAGAAATTTGCAAAAAAAAAAAAAAACCAAACAAACAAACCTAGGACACCTAAGGCTTGCTATCTTTTGGGAAATCGTGCCAAGTCATAAGAATTATCTAAGGAATCCATAAACTTCATATTATCCAGAACATGAACATTGCTTGTATTTAAATTTGTTCTTCAAATTAAGATGCTCACTAACACTAGGAGGGAAATGCACAAGGAGCACTAGTGCGGCAGAGGCGGGAAGCGGGTAGGACACCACTGTCAGATGCTGGTCACAGGCGCAGACTCTCAACAGGCAACACCTCCCCCCAGCTGGCCCCACTCACGCTCAGCGCCTTGACCCAGCAAAGTAACACAGCTGTCAGTGTTGGAGGTGAGGCCTGGTGGGAGGTGCTTGGCCCTGGGGGCGGATCCCTCATGAATGTCCTGGGGAGACTCCAGGATGAGTGAGTTCTCGCTGCGTTAGTTCACACAGGAGCTGCTTGCTCAGAAGAGCCTGGCACTCCCTCCTCCCCCTCTCGCTCCCCGTCTCGCCATGTGACACACCTGCTCCCTTCGCCTTCTGCCTCGACGGGAAGCTCCCGCTGCTACGCTTGGCCAGTCCGCAGGACCGTGAGCAGCATGAACCTCTCTTCTTTAGAAAGCACCCATCCTAGGTGCTCCTTCACAGCCACACAAACCGGGCCGAGACAAGTCTCTTCCTCAGGAGCATGGGTTGGGACTGTATGGGAAGATCCCTGCATGCCACCCGGTTAGAATGTGGCCTGGGCTTTTTTTTTTTAAGAGCTCCTCAGGTGATCTTAACATACAGCTACCCTGGGATCCACCTCCTATTGCCTCCCAGATAATACACCCAACGGTTCATTCAGATCGTGTCTGCCTTGGCCCCGGAACTGGCAGCTCCTGGTCTGGAGCGTCAGGACTTGCCCAGGAGCTGCCAGCTGTGGGTCCGCAGCACTGCCCGGAGACAATGTTGGCGGAGGGGTGGGGAAGCCTGTTTCAACATTTTAAAAAATGTGGTGGTCCTAAATTAGAAAACAGGACTTTCTCAAATGCCACAAAGAAATAGAGTATGGACATCTTAGAAAAATAAACTATTACAGCCAAAAGTACTCAATTACACAGTACAAGGATTCTGAGCACACAGGGATAACCAAAACCTGCATCTTAAATGATCTCAGGCATTTGAAAATCCCAGTCCTTTGAAAATGTGGCCAGATGAGAAGGGAGAGAGTAATAATAGCAAAGTAACCAAGGTTGAACCCTGAGAGAAAGGACACCTAAAATTAGAGTGCGGAGAAAACATCTTCTTTTAAATTCTGACACCTAATCTTGTCACTCTGATCATAGCTCCTACATTCCAGCAGCTAAAACAAGCTTTTTGTTTGTATCTGTGTGAATGTATAAAATTCTCCCAGTATGATAAACTACAAATAAAAACCCAGCCCATAATTCTTCATCCTCCCACATCTGTGCCCTGTGCAATGTGACCTTACAGCCCCTACCCTCAAGAGAGAAACTCTATTACCCTATCCTTGTAACGTGGGCTGGCCTGGCAGCTCCCTTGAGCCAACAGAATGGGCGGAAGGGATGTGCCAGTCTGAGCCTACACTGCAAGGCACCCTGCATGCTGCCGCTCTTGGACTGCAAGCAGTGTGAGCGAGTTGGATTAGCTGCACTTGGAGAAGACCTAATGCCTTCCTAGACCACCTAACAGCCAGCTGACTCCCAACATTTGAGAAAGCCTCATCAATATCAGGAGAGGCATCTCCCCAACCCAGAGCTGAACAAAGACGCATGAGCAAGCCAGTCACGACCAGAGGAGTCGCCCAACTGGCCCACAGCATATAATGAGCTACATAAATACTTGATTTGATTTGGAGTGATTTGGGGTTCTACGGCACATATAAACACAGTTTGAATCAACAATACAAAATCAAGAGATTTCTCAAAAAAATTTCTATTTCTGTTTTCTCATTAGAAAAAAGATTCTACAACTCAGCTCTGCATTCCACACTCACTAGCGCTAAAGAGTGACTGCCCAATATGAGGGGTGACTCACCAAGGGAGGCTCTGAGATGCTGTCCCCTGCATTTGTCTATGCGTAAGAAAAATATATCCTTTATTTTTTCACATGGACGGGCAGATCTACATATAACACACAAGTGGACATGTGCGTCCTCAGCAAACATCATGAAGGCAAAAACCAAGCAGTAAGCGGGAAAGAGAGGAGAAAGAATAATACTTTAACACCTAGATGTGTTTCTTAGTAAGGACCCTATTGCTCGTATCAGAAGCCGACTTGAGCTGTTTTCAGGGCAAAGTAAGTGAGGGAGCGTCGCTAACGTCAGAAGCATGTGGGGGCGGCTCATGGAGCCATGGTTCAGCGGGGCTTGCAGAGAAGAATGGAGCCAGGGCCATGGAGGCCAGCAAGGAGGACCCTCTCTCTGCCTTCATGTCAGTTCCCTCTGCACATCTTCCTTGCTGTGTCCTTGCCTCCTCTGTTCTCTCGTCCATGTGGTGGACGGCACAGCTATCAGCAGGACCGGGAGGCATGCAGGGATCTTCCCATACAGTCCCAACCCATGCTCCTGAGGAGGAGACTTGTCTCGGCCCGGTCTGTGTGGCTGTAAAGGAGCACCTAGGGTGGGTGCTTTCTAAAGAAGAGAGGTTCATGTGGCTCACGGTTCTGCGTACTGGACAAGCATAGCACCAGCCTCTGCTTCTGGGGAGGGTTTCTGGAGCTTCCCGTCGAGGCAGAAGGCGAAGGGAGCAGGCGTGTCACACGGCGAGACGGGGAACAAGAGTGGGAGGAGGGGGTGCCAGGCTCTTCTGAGCAAGCAGCTCCTGTGTGAACTAACACAGTGAGAACTCACTCATCCTGGAGTCTCCCCAGGACATTCATGAGGGATCTGCCCCCAGGACCAGACACCTCCCTCCAGGCCTCACCTCCAACACTGGGGATCAAATTCCAGCCTGAGAATTGGAGGGGACAAATATCTGAACTGTATCAAGATTATAACGTCTCGGCCTGGTAGAGGGGCCCGTGCTCTTGGGGCACCACTCTCTTGGGAGAGCTGGAGGATGACCCAACAGCCTTCTTCTATGCTAAGGAGATGTACTGATACGGTTGGATGTTCGGCCCCTCCAAATCTCGTGTTGAAATTTGATCCTCATTGTTTGAGTTGGGGCCTGGTGGGAGGTGTTTTTGTCATGGCGGCAGATCCCTCAGGAACGGTTCGGTGACCTCCCCGTAGTAATGAGCGAGTTCTTGTTTTATTAGCTCATGTGAGAGCTGGTTGTTTAAAGGATCCTGCCACCTCCCTCCTTGTTCCCTCTCTCGCCATGTGACACGCCTGCTCCTCCTTTGCCGTCCACCTTGGCTGGAAGCCCCCCGAAGCTCTCCCCGGAAGCAGATGCTGGCACCGTGCTTGTACAGTCTGTAGAACTGTGAGCCAAATATGACCTTTTCTTTATGAAGCCCCCGGTCTCAGGCATGCTTTACAGCAACACAACACAGACTAGCACAGGCAGGAAAGGCGAACTCTTTCACCAACGCTCGGGAACTCTGGGATGACCCCCGCCCATCCCGGAGACAGGGGAGAGACAAGTTCTCTGACTCCCTCACTCCCGAGGCATCTGTGCTCCTTGAAGCAAGGGAGTCTGTCCAATTGGAGACTCAACTATTTCTCAGTAATAATAATAATAATAATAATAATGATACCTGAAGATGAAGCCAGGGCAGCAGTGACTGGCTCCACTGGTTTCTTCCCTCTCTCAAAGACTATACGAAGCTTGGTAACTACATAAAGATGTCAACTCCTCACAGGCCAACGTCTGTGTTGTGGGTGGCATCAAGTAAATAACCTGTAAGCATCATTTCTGGATTTGTGGTCAGGAGAACACAGCCGGGCTGCAGAGATGCCCCAGCCCAATTTCAAAAGGTGAGGAAATTGGGTTAAATGTGAACATGGAAGGTTACTGAGGAAGAATGGTTCGTAAGAGTGTGCATTTACTCCCCTATAATGAGATCTGGGATTATCTGTAAAAACATTTAGATCTGATCATTTTAAAGAGAAGAGATAACATGCTTAATATGTGGCACCCTGGAGTGTGCCCTTTCTTTGTATTTTAAATGATCATCCTAATGAAACACCTATAATGTGCTAGAGATCAAGTCATACAGCTTCCCATCAGAGTGCCAGTGCGAACACGGGCACAGATGTTGTCCATTCAAATGACGAGATGAGAGCAGATCTGAGGATAAGAGGAACTGCAGTGCCTCATAGAAGCTGTGTGAATGCTCCCACCTGGTCCTAGGACTCAACTCTCTGACTTTGGCCAAGACGTTTCATAACACCTTAGTGCTGAAGACTACCTTATAATTAAAAATATGCCCCGGGGATCTTCCTTGACACCTGAGAAATGTGATTATATTTAGTACTAAAATTTACAATGAGTCCTTGGGACCCAGACAAGTGGTCCTAGAACGTTGCCTTAAGAGGCTGAGAGAATGCCCGTCGTCTGCATGAAGGAAATAGCAAAGTAATTCACCCGACTTGTCTGGGAGTAAAATCTTCAGTTAAGTTTGCCAGGGGTCCTCAAGTTTATCTGTTCTTCTTTCTCTGGATCTATTAAATCCATAGGTACTGGCTATTCTTTCTGGAAAACTAAAAGTGGTATATTCTTCTAAATAATCCCAGGTTAGGCGTGATTTTTACAAAGGCCTAGTGGATTCACATGGAGACAGACAAGAAAACTTCTGGGCTCCTTTCACCCCTTCGTTCCTCCCTTTACTGTGGAATCAGGCCCTTGGAACAATGCATGAAAATAAATCTGAGTGGTATCAGAACAAGAACTGATTGTTATTGAGGCCTGGCTTTTATCTGTGAGGAAGGCTATTTGGAAAACCGCACTTTGCTTGGTGAGGACTCAGATGAGAGTGAAAGGAAATGCCTGCCTCTTACCACCTGGGCTGGCCTGGCTGGCTCCCCTCTTGTAGCCATAGCGGATGCTCGAGACTCTCTGCTCTATTTACCTTAAAAACTCCCTTTCCAGTGTTTCAAACTGCCTTCAGTTATGCCGATTGCACTAACGTTTGCATTAAACACTTTCTGGCTTTTCTAAGCAGTTAAACTCCAACAACTTTCAACTTCTGTCTTCACTCCTGGAGATTTCTGAGAGCCTCTGACAGGAGAGAAAACTTCCACCTTTCCCTGTCAGGAAATAGATCTTTCCCTTCTGCAGAAACCAAGGGACAGGGAGACAGTTTCAATCACTCTCGCTCTCTCTTCATTAACGCCTTCTTAAATTGTTCATAAATTTCAGGATCCCTTTGAATTCTGAAATAGTGAATGCTTTAAAAATGGATCTAAAAATATTTCTTTTTATGCAAAAGTTGGAATATATCACCCACATGCTCCATTTGAAGAAAATACTAAAAAAATGACTGAGGGCTGAACTCCGACTTTTTTTTCTATCATCCAAATTCCTTTCTCGAGGCCTGCTGAGTCATGCCTTACAAATAATAAAATCTCATTAAATGGGTTTTTATTAACCCAGTATAATGTGGTGTACTTTCCAACCTGATTCTGATATAGCATCACGTGACAGCTAGCAGACCCCTTATCGTAATCAAGCATTCCTTTCTCCTGACTCCAGATCTTTAGACAAAGCTCACCTCTTCAACCAATTGCCAGCTAAAGAATCCCTAAAACCCACCTGTGACTTGTAAGACCCCACCTTGAGATGTCCAGCCTTTTGGGGAGAAACCAACGTATACCTTCCATGTATCGATTTACGGTTTTACCTGTAATTCCTGTCTCCATAAATGTGTAAAACCAAACTGTGACCTGGCCGCCTCAGGCGCATTTTCTCAAGAGAGACTATGTCCCCTGGGCTGATGGTCACACATATTCAGCCCAGAATAAACCTCTTTAAATTATGTACAGAGTTTAGGCTTTTTCCATTGGCGTGACCAAGCCCCTCAAAAGAGTAGAGAACTCAAGTTGGAGAAAACCGGAAAAACGAGGTGAATCACAAAGGATCTATGGATGAGTGTGGATAATCGACACTGTGAAGCAAGACAGAACAAAGACAAACACTCTCGAGACAGGAGTGGCGTGGGAGAGACTCTAGCGAGCATTAGCAGACTCTGAACTGGGCGGTGGGGACACGGGAAGCCTTAAAATGGTGGCGACTATGAAGCGAAGGAGAGAAGGTGACTATCAAACTACGTCAAAGACCCCCTCTGTGCTCATGCGGAGACGTGTGTGCCACGGGCCACTAAAACAGCCCTGTCAAAATTAATGTGAGATTTAAGGGTAAAAGCACTAAACAGGATAAAAAGGTCATGAAAATAACTACAATTTATGAAGCACATAAGCCAAGTCTGTGTGTACCTGAAACAGTAGCAATATGTAAAGCAAGGGAGAACTGATAAAAGTGTAATTCAAGTGGACTTCTCAATAACCCCTCTCAGAATTGTAAAGATATCTTTTTTTTACAATATAATTTTAGAATAGTTTTAGATAAAAGAAAAATTGAAATACAGGACAGAATTCCCATACAACCCAAAGGCAGTTTCTCCTGTTGTTAACATCTTACAACAGCACACTACATTCATTGCAATTAATGGACAAATATTAGTATATTGTTATTAACTAAATACATCCTGTCTTTCTGCTTAACGTTCTTTTTCTATTCCAGGACCCCATCCAGGATGCCTCAGTATGTTACGTCACCAGGTTTCCTCAGGCTCCTCTTAGCTGGGACAGTTTCTCAGACTTTCCTTGTTTTTTATGACCTTACAGTTGTTTACTTTGTGGAAACAGCCTTATTAAGATATAATTCGCACACCACGTAATTCGCCCATTTGAAGTGTGAAGTTCCACAGAGTCATGAAACCATCATCACCATCAATTGAAAACATTTCAATCACCCTGGAAGGAAGCCCTGACCCCTTCCTCATCCCCGATCTCCTCGTCCTCCCGGCCCTGCGCAGCCGCTAACTCACTCTCCGTCCCTGTAGATTTGCCGGATCTGGGTCTTTCACACCGATTGCATCATGGGATACGGGGCCTCTGTGACTGGCTTTTTCAAGCTGCTTTCACGTGGTGGCTACATCACTCATTCCTGTTCATGGCCGAATGACATTCTCTTGTGTGTGCGTCACGTTTTGTTTATCCGTCCATCCGTCGATAGACACTCGTGTCGGGTCTGGGTGGAGGGCGAACAGGTGGCCAGGCAGGTAGAGGAAGCGCCTGGAGGTGGAGAGCAGGAGCCAATCAGAATGCAGAAAAGAAGCTGCACGCTCAGGTACTCGTGACCAGAGACTTTCTCTCTTTCTAGCACAGAGCACGTGCAGCGAGGAGCTCCTGGTGACCGTAACTGACCTGGGGCTCGTTACCATCTAGTTAGCATTCGGTTTTACGTCCCCGCCCCCGTAGGTTTTCCAGGAAGGGTTCTGGGAAGACACATGCGTAGAAAGGAAACTGTTCTATAACCCCAACCTGTCAATCACCCAAAGGCGGAAACAGGCACTAATCCTACCCAAGAGAGGGGCGGGACAAACCAGTGAACATACAAAAGACAGTGTGTGCAAAGGCTTTGGGGTCTTCTGCACTCAGGGAGAGTGACCTGTCTCCTTCTGAGCCGTACCTTCACCTTGCAGTAAGCACTGCACGTGTGGGTTGTGGTGTATGCGTGGTCACTCGGGCAGCGGCTCAGCCCCACACAGTGCTCGCTCCTGACACTGGGAACTGAGGCCCAGGGAATGTGGCGGTGGACCTAACGTTTGGGTGGTATCTACTTTTTAACTAGTAGGAATAATGCACAAAAACTATCAGGAATAAATTTCTTTCATCAACGTTTTCAGTGTACAAGTCTTGCATTTCTTTTGTTAGATTTATTTCTAAGTGTTTTAGACTAGCATCAAGCTATTGTAAATGGGATTGTTTTTCTTAATTTTATTTTCAAATTGTTCATTGAAAGAGTATAAGAATACAACTGTTTTAGCATACTAATCTTATATCCTGCAACCCTGCTGAACTCATTTATTAGCTTTAACAGGGTTTTTTTTTGTGTGTGTATTCTTTAGAGTTTTCTACGTATGATGTCATGTCATCACTGAAGAGAAAAATTTTTACTTCTTCCTTTCCAATATGGATGCCATTCATTTTTTTTCTTGACCAGTTGCCCTGGGTGGAACCTCCAGTATGAGATGGATATCCAGGTATTGTTCCTGATTCGGGGGAAAGCATTCAGTCTTTTACCTTAAAGTATTATTCTAGCTGCCGGTTTCCAGATGCCCTTTGTCAGCTTGAGGAAGATCCCTTCTATTCTTAGTGTAGGGGTGAAAAGGATCACAGCTGACACTCCTGCAACAAGACAGGTTAACAAGAGAAAAGAATAACAGATTTATTTAATCATCACTTTACATGACAGGGAGCCTTCAGAATGAAGACCCAGAGATACAGGGAAAACTGCCCATTTTCATGCTTAGCTTCTGTGAAGAATGAACAGCAATATGGAAACACAATTGAACAAAAAAGGGATGAGGCGGGCAAACCCAGCAGGGCCTGTCCGTTCAGACACTTCTTGGCCTCTTCCTGTAGCACTCTTTCCTCCCAGGTGTGGAGCAGGACCCTTTCTGGAATGAGGATCTTATGACATACTATCAAATAAGGCAGGTCAGAGAATTTCTTTATGGTCATCTCTTATACGGAAAGGTGGGGGAAGGTGTGTACTATTTTTAATTTTTATGGCTGGCTCTGGGTAAAAGGGGTTCTGGTTACTATGATCCACCTTGGAAAAGAGGAATTTTAGTTTCTGTGGCTTGCCTTGGGGAAGAATGAGTTTGGAGAGACAGGAGGACACGAGAAGGTCATAAAGAAACTTTGCTTTTGAGGCTACTTCAAAGTGAGGCCCTTACTTTGGGTATCATTCCCCAAGCCCCAACACTAGTTTATTATGAAAGGGTGTTAGATTTTGTCACATGTTTTTGTGCATCTATTTTATTAAGATAATCATGTGGTTTTTGTTTATTATTTTATTGAGGTAATGTATTACAGTGATCAATTTTCAGGTATTAAGCCAACCTTGGATTCCTAGGGCAAATCCTACTTGGTCATGATATATAATCCTTTTTATATGCTACTGGATTTGGTTGCTGGTCCTCCCTTGAGAATTTTTGCATCTATTTCCATGTAGTTTCCATTTCTTGTGATGTTTGTCTGGTTTTGGTAGTAGGGTAATGAATCTTCCCTCCTTTTCTATTTTTTTTTTTTGAATATTGGTGTGAATTCAATTCTTAAATGTTTAGCAGAATTCAACAATGAAGCCATTTGATTCTTGTGTGTGTGTGTGAAAAGTGTTTTGATTACTAACTAAATCTTTTCATTACAGGTCTATTCAAATTTTTATTTCTTTTTGAGTCAGTTTTGGTAGTTTGTATCTTTCTAGAAGTTTGTCCACTTCACTTAAGTTACATAATTTATGTGCAGTTGTTCACAGTATTCCCTTACAACACTTTTACTTCTGTAAGTGTGATAGTAATGTCCCCTCTTTCATTCCTGATTTTAGTAATTTGAATCTTCTCTCTTTTTCTTGGTCAATCCAGCTCAAAGTTTTCAATTTGGTTGATCTTTTCAAAGAACTAACTTTTTATTCTTCAATTTTTCCTTATTTTTTTAAATTCTTTATTTAGTCTCACTTTAATATTTATTATTTCCTTCCTTCTGCTTGCTTTGGGTTTAGTTTGGTCTTTTTTTTCTAGTTTCTTAAGGTCAAAGTTGAGGTAATTGATTTGAGATTTTCTTTTTTAATGCAGGTGTTGAATTTTGGTACAAACTACCATTGAAATTTTATTTTATAACAAACCAACTTAATTTCAATAATATGCACAAATTTTGCTCCTGTATGGCTCTACTCCCCCTTCCTTTGTGTTTTTGTCCCAAATTACATCTTCATACGTATTGTACCAGTCAACTTAGGTTTATAATTATTGCTGTGTGTAGTTGTCTTTTACCTTAGACAGGGATAAAAAAGAAGATATAAACAAAAAATACATTTAAAATGTCATTTCTATTTAGCTATGTAGTTACCTTTACTGGTGTGGTTTATTTCTTCACGTGGGTTTGAGTTACTGTCCAGTGTCCTTTCGTTCCAGCCCGAAGGACTCCCTTTGGTAGTTCTTGTACAGTAGGTCTGCCAGTGACGAACTCTCTTAGCTTTTGCTTATTTGGGAATTTCTAGAATTTCCCTTCAATTTTTGAAAGATAGATTTTTCCAGATATGGAATTTTTGGTTGACAGGATTTTTTTTCTTTCAGCACTTTTAGCATTGCCTACTAACCTCCAGGGTTTCTGATAAGAAATTACCTGTTAATCTTACTGAGGATTCCTCATTCATGAAAAGTCACTTTTCTTTTGCTGCTTGCAATGGTCTCTCTTTGCCTTTGGCTTTTCACTGTTTATGATGTGTCTAGAAGTGGATCTCTGAGTTTATCCTACTTGGAGGTCATTGAGCTTTTTAGACATATCAATTCGACATCTTTCATTAAATTTGGGAAGTTTTCACTCTTTATTTCTTCAAGTATTTTTTCTGTATGCTCTTGCTCTCACTCTCGCTCTCTTGCTTTCTTCTCTCCTTTCCCCTCCTTCTGAGAGTCTCACTGTGCTTACATTGGTGTGGTTGATAGTGTCCCATATGTCTGTGAGGCTCTGCTCATTTCTTCTACTCTCTTTTTCCTTTCTATTCCTCAGACTGAATAATCTCAATCGACCTATCTTCATATTTATTGATTCTTTTTTTTTTTTTTTTTTGAGACAGAGTCTCACTCTCTTGCCTGGGGCGAGTGCCGTGGCGTCAGCCTAGCTCACAGCAACCTCAAACTCCTGGGCTCAAGCGATCCTACTGTCTCAGCCTCCCGAGTAGCTGGGACTATGGGCATGTGCCACCATGCCCGGCTAATTTTTTCTATATATATTTTTAGCTGTCCAATTAATTTCTTTCTATTTTTGGTAGAGACGGGGTCTCGCTCTTGCTCAGGCTGGTCTCGAACTCCTGAGCTCAGAACTATCTGCCCACCTCGGCCTCCCAGAGTGCTAGGATTACAGGTGTGAGCCACCGCGCCCGGCCTCATTGATTCTTTCTTCTGCCTACATCCGTATTACATCTTATGGTGAGCCCATCTAGTGAATTTTTTATTTCAGCTATACTTTTAACTCCAACTTTTCTATTTGGTTCTTTTTAATAATTTCTCTTTGTTGATATTTTCTCTACAGTGACACATTTTTCTCCTGATTTCTTTTGTTCTTCAGACATGATGTTTTGTTTGTTTTACTCTTTGAATGTATTTTAAATCGCTGATTTAAAGTCTTGGTCTAGAAAATTCAATGTCTGGATTTCCTCAGGGGCAGTTTTTATTGGATTCCTCTGTATAGGTCATATCTTGTTTTGCACGTCTCATACACTTTTCTTGAAAACTGGGCATTTCATATAATAAATATAGTAACTCTGGAAATCAGATTCTCCCTACTACCCAAGGTTTCCTGTTGCTGCTTGTATTATTAATAGATTTTATTGTCAGTTTAGTGACTTTTCTGAACTAATTCTCTAAAGTCTAACTTTATCGTGTGTGGACACTGAAGTCTTTACTTGGTTAGCGTGGCAGTCAGCTGACTAGATAGAAATTACCTGAAATTCCTGGAGCCCATGAGTCTCCATGTATTTGCCAGTGAGCTCTCCGTGCATGTTGGGGACACCTTTAACACTCAGCCGGGCGATTTATAACGTCCTCAGCCAGAACTTGCCGCTTCTACAGAGTCGGTTTGATTTGAGTGCTTAGGGCCTTCCTCAGGTCCCGGGTCTTTACTGAGCATGCGCACAGCCCAGTGCCTGCCCACAACCTTTTAGCCCCTACGGACATTTCATTCTTCAGCTTTTCCTTTTAAGCTTTTGGTCAGTCTATTTTTTGCCCTAACTGTTACTCATTGTTTGAAGCAGCCAACCTTTTATTTATTTTTCAAATTCTTTTTTCAATATATTCAGGGGTGCAAGTGCAGTTTTGTTATACGGAAATATTGTATAGCAGTGAGGTCTGATTCATCACTTGAATCACT
>RJWJ010009115.1:0-51034 GCA_004363605.1 Indri indri | reverse complement strand
AGTGGCTCACACCTGTAATCCTAGCACTGTGGGAGGCCAAGGTGGGAGGATCGCTTGAGCTCAGGAGATCGAGACCAGCTCTGACCAAGAGCGAGACCCTGTCTCTACCAAAAATAGAAAAAAGTAGCCAGGAGTGGTGGCATACACCTGTAGTCCCAGTTACTTAGGAGGCTAAGGCAGGAGGACAGCTTGGGCCAGGAGATCGAGGTTGCAGTGAGCTATGATGATGCCATTGCACTCTACCCAAGGCAACAGAGTGAGATCCTGGGATGGAAAGAAGGAAGGAAGGAAGGAAGGAAGGAAGGAAGGAAGGAAGGAAGGAAGGAAGGAAGGAAGGAAGGAAGGAAGGAAGGAAGAAGGGAGGGAGGGAGGGAGGAAGAGGCGAATTGCAACATTTTTACCTACATAGAGTCAGTGAAGCTTACAGACAGTGGTTCTCAGCCTTGCTGTCCATTGGAATCGCCTAGAGAGCTTTTAAAAATCCCAAAGCCTACACTGCATACCTAACCAATTAAATCAGTATTTCTAAGAGTAAGAACCAGACATCAGTATCTTTTAAGGCTCCCTAGGAGATTCCAATGTGCAGTCAAGGCTGAGACCCATTAATACAAGATTTAATTCAGGTAACATGCATTTGGGCTTATTGTGCTTATTTGACCAACACAGAGCCAGAAATTATGGGAACAATTAATGAAATGACTCCCTCCAGGGAGACACAACCCTGTTGGCTCTTACCTTCTTCATAAGCTATCAGCTATAGTGTTTGTCATATCCCAACCTGAATCCTCAGTTCCCTGCTTGAGTGTCCTGGGTTTCTGACATACCTCATAACATCTTTTGTTTTTTCTCAGCCTACTGCCAAACCACTTAGCTCAGAATTCCGAGAGGGCCCAAAACCATTGCTTCCCTCTGAGACACTGAAGTCAGCTAAGGTGGATAGATGTAAATTGATGTGAATCTTCTGAATTTTTTTGGTTCTATGAAGACTTTAAGGAAGGTCTAGGGCATGGCAGCATCAAGGGATGGCCGGGGTTGGCAGGAAATGAGGGAGAATCTCGAGCTTTCTCAATCTTCATCTCTTCCCCTGCCCCTATTCTTTGATATGAATAATTAACGTGTTCTCTATGTCTTACATATCTTATATAAGGTGCCATAAAAACATAGCTTCTAACACAGTGCTAAAAGATTCTCTTGGCCAAAAGGCAAGTACCCACTCTAACCTCCCCACTTAGTCACCTGTACTTTCTTCTTAGGTGTACATAGGTGCCACAATATGAAAATAGAGTGTTTGAATTATCCTATTAGGATTTTTTCAGGACCAACTTATAAATTCACTATGATTTCTACACAATTGGCCTCCCAAATTCAAAGCCAGAATTTTTAAAATATTGTGGGTTGTTTTTTAACTTTTAATGACTACAGTTACACCTACATATTTAGGAAGTAAATAAATGTTGTTTGTGTGCTGCAATTGTGATGAACATATTGAACACAATGATTGTCAAGCAAAATTTCCATATGCAATTTCAGACAACAGTCTCCAAAATGTGACCATGTATAACCACCCCCTTTTTACTGAGTTATGACAAAGCTGGTAGTTAAAAATCATGTTTTAGTTCTGTCTCTTTATCTCAGACAATAGGAATCTTAGCAAAAATCTGTTTTGCTTAAAGAACAACTTCAGTTTTCTCAGTGGGTCACTGAACTCAGATTTGTAGTTTAAACTCGGCAGCTTTGTATTCCTGTCTGGCCTTTCATTTTCCGTAGCTTTGTTACAGGGCCTTCTTACTTCATCCCTTGGTTCTATACATCATGTATACACTGAATCTTCTAGCAATATAAGACCAAGTTAGTCCTTTTCCTGACAATTTACTCATTACACTTGTATGTTAAATTTCATTATCTTGAGACTGCACGTGCTTCCATGATTATGACTTGATAAAATTGCAGCTCAGTTCAGATCGCAAGAACATGGAAAGAGGTTTGCAGGGTTTGTTTACAAGTAAGGATGCCATATGCTCCTCTAAGAAAAAATATGCTAATTACCAAGGAAGAAATAAGAAAACATGGAATTGCTGTAGACCTACTAAGTAAATAAGCAAGATACTTTCCACGCAATGGGAATAAATGTGGTGAATCTATCCCCTGGTATTTTTATGTTCAGCTGAATCTATAAAGAAAAGGTTAAAGAGCAAGAAAAAGCGATTTTCTCAAAGTTATGCATAATATATGCAGATTGACATATTTCATTTTTTAGGTTCAAACTACCTCAAAGCCTTGTTTTGGTCCTTGCTTACATATAAGGTTATAAAACAGGATATTAAATTTTAATAGCTATGCATAATAAAAACCTGAACCGAATAATTACAATTAGCTAAATAAAAGTAGGTCTTTCTGCTTTGCTTGATGCTCCTTGAACTCGATGCTCTTTCCAAGGTTTCGTCTTCACGCTTGCACTTGCTGCTGAGGGGAAATATGAAGTCGAGTCAATCATTTGTCTTCAAAATAACTGCTGGTATTTGAATTCAACTCTTTCCTCCAGCTGGTTTGTGATTATAGATAAAGCTTTGTTTAAGGAAAGAAAAAAATTAAAAAGAAACTGTATAGCTTTTTCGCCCACCACCACGTTGGCAGGAAATGCTGGCACAGTAAGCAATGCCTTAAAGCAGACTTCGCAGACCAAGACACCTTCCTCCACGCCGCGCGCACTACCCAAGGCTCTCCTCTCTTCAAACACAGCCATCCACATGGAATTTCCTCAAAAAGAAAACTCAGGCAGTATGTCTAATTACCCACTTATAACTTGGTAGCCCCACAAGTTAGGATCTATACTGGCAGTCTGTAACAAGAGCCAGCTCTCAGCAACGTTGTAAAGCAGACAAATAAGCAAGCAGATTTTGTCTCTGTTTTGCTGACAGAACTAAAATAAGGGAAAGACAGGCTAGCCTTCATCAAATGGCCCTTTAATGAGGCAAAAACCTCTGGGAGCTACTCTACTTCTAGTCGCTTTAGCCTAATGTTATGAGAACTCTAAAGGGGCAAACGCTTCACATTTAGCCATGGGGTTTCCCAGGAGACATAAAGCTCTCTCAATCTCCTTAGGTCTCAATAATTTATCTACCAAGGAGTCAGAAAGATGTACCACTTTGGAACCACATAGACCCCAGTTCAAATCCCATTAGTTGTGTAGCACAGATAAACCCAGCCTCAGTTTATCTCCAGAATGGACATGATCCCTTTGCAGCAGCAGCATGCTTATTTAGGAGTTATTTTTCCAGCACTTATTTTCCTTTGCCCAGAGAGAGGGAGGATAGAACGCCCACCAAGCTCTCTCTCTCCAACAAGATGGTGAGTGTTGGAAGGAACAAATATTGTCTTCGTGTTGGCAAAGTCAACATGAGCATACGGGTTCTCCTGCACTGCAATTTTGGGTAGGCTCAGTGACACAGTAAGAAATAAAACACAGAAGTAGATAGCTGTAGCAGGGGAAGACTTGGTTTTATACGGGAATAGAGTGGAGACCTAAGGGCTGTCGTAAGGCCATCCTCAATGCTCTCTTAAATTAGGGTGGGGAACACACAGCTCTAGCCTACTCTGACCTTGTAGCTTCTTTACTCTGCCCGGACTGCAAGATCACCAAACTGTAGGCACACGTCTGTTTGCTAGTTAGGTAATAAAACAAAGCAAAGTCACCTCAAGCAAGTCCAATTTACCATTCTTGACTATCCTCGAATCTGATTGGATTTTTTGGTGAAGGGTCATTCTCCACGAAACTCAAAACTCTCTGTCCTAGTAGCCAAAAGAGAACCAAAAAATACTAATATTTTATTTCAATGATTTGTAAGTTAAAAAGAAGCAAAAGTCCTGAAATCTTTCCAATAGCCCATCATTAGTTTGTCTATCCAAGTCATTACTGAAAATACAGAGTCGTGCCTGGAATCCAATGGGCACTGCTTAAGTGCCTTTTGCATAGTGGACGTAATTGCCTCCACGATCTCTTCACTCAGCCGACCTGCCTGCTCGGGAGAAGTGCCTGGTTTGAAACCACTATGCTGCTAAAGACACCTAAAGATGGAACGGCACAGATGCCTCACACACTGGCTCTTACTTGTGTGAGACAGTCCTTTTACAAGCAGCCTTTGTGTTTTACCACTGGGACTAGCAGTGGAAATTTCTTGGTGATGAAATAAATCATCTCCCCCACTGCTTTGCCTTATCTGCTTTCACTTTGATCTCCTCTCACCTTGGTCCCCAAATCCTTGATTCCGTAACCTCAACCTGGACCCAAACTCTAGTCCCCTAGACTTGATATTTACCCTGGCTATCTGTCCTTGAACTTGACTCACATCAGGCAACCACCTGTGGAGGGAGCTTTCTTTTCCCTTGAGTAATTCACCTAAGTCATGTGATGACACACAGTACAACTTCCTACACTATTGCTCTGAAACGTAACAAAAACTTCCATTTGTATGATCTCTATGGCGTTAATGTTGTTATTAATGATTAATAGTTCGATATGAATTAGCAGCTTAAAGAATGCTTTCATATATTATCTCCTTTAGCAACCCTGAGAAATAAGCATTATTATTATTCTCCCTTAACAAATAAGGAAACTGAGGCTGCCAAAAGGTTAGGTCCCAGAATCATTCAACTAGTAAGAGGTGGACCTACCAGTGAGGCACTCAATTGGTTCCTTCTATTTACCATGTAGCCGATCCTGAAGAATGTAGAATCATCTCTTCAGCTTTGCGAAGGGAGTATAATGGCTGCAGTCTTACACAGCATGTATAGTAAGCTTCAACCTTGTGACCTGGCAGCATCTCCAAGGCTTCAAGACACCTAACGAATTAAGATCATCTGATGACAGGCAATGCACATTGCTGTGACTGTTCCTGAACTTTATTAAAATGGGATTGAGGAGGGGAAGGGAAGATTCTTTGTTACTTTATTTTATTTTAGCTCTTTTTTATGAAATAATGTATATGTATCATTACAAAATAAATACTGTAGAACTTCTCTACTTCAGGTCCCTTTCCCTGTAGTGTATTTGCATATACAACCACATATGTTAGAAGTCTGTGCTATATCACTGGCCAAGCCTGCCTGAGTACACCGGCTGGGCTGACCCTTCTTTATTCCCCAGTGTCCCTCTGGCCATGAAAGACTACATTTCTAGGAGGTGGGAAACCACATGAGGCAATCAGATGGGGCTGCACAAGGTATCAGGTCACAGCAAGGGGTCACTTCTGTTGAACAATCCAACAAGCCATGTGCAGGCAACTTTTCACGCAAGACCCCCACCAGACCAACCATATAGGAATAGTCACACAGCCCCTCCGCACAGGCTATGGGTGGTGTTCTCTGGATGGCAACAGACACTCTGCACTGGCCGGGCTCCCAGGGGGCCTCCCTGCTACCTGTGATGGGCAGTACTCAGCTGTCGCAGTGATGACTCTGCTACTCTCCACATGATTCCTGCAAGTCCAGTCGTCTCACCCTGGGTTCTACCGACCCATTTCAAAGTCTTTTTCCACCCACTCTTCTCTCACCTCTACCATCCCAGGCGACCCTCAGCTGCTCATGTACATTGCCTGGTTTTCCATAGGGTTATTCTTCTTATTGATTTGGAAGCATTCTTTGTATATTAAAGAAACTAGTTCTCTATTTACCACATTTATTGAAGTTATTTTTTCCCAGTATTTCTCTCTTAACTTTTTTAACAGTGTGGTTTTTTTCTATGCAGAAGTTTTACATTTTTGCTAGTCAAATACACAGTCTTTTTCTTTATGATTTCTAGATTTTGTATCATGCTTAGTAAAGCCTTCTCTGCTCCAAGATTTTTTTAATTGCCCCTGTTTTTGTTGAATGTTTTTTACAATGCCATTTTTTACATTGAATATTTGATTTGTCTGCAGTTTATTTCGGCAATGGAGTAATTTAGTCATACAACTTTATATTTTTTAAATGGCCAGACAGAACCCCAGCATCTTTGCTGAATAGTGGGTATTTGCTCCTCTGATTTAAAATGCCAACATACTAAATTCCTTATATATTCGTGTCCATTTCTGGACTCTCATTTCTATTTCATCATTCTGTCTAGTTTCAAAATGTTTAAATTGCCATAACCTTACAACGTAATTTATTTTTTGGTATGGTTATTCTCCACTGTGGATCCCACCCCCTACTATTACTCTTCTGTTTCACAATTTGCCTGGCTCATTCCCTACTCCCACCCCAAGATAAACTTTAGTATCATTTTGCATAATGTTTGACTGCAGGAATATATGGAGGCTAGGACCTGCAACATAACACATAGACTGTTGACCTTGACCACGGACTCTAATTCATTTTCTTTATTTTTATAGTTTCTATAGATCAGCAGGGCTGGCACTTGAAATTGAACCTGATTGATTATTCACTGGCCAGTCCAAGCATATGCCACAATTGCTTCTTTAATTATTAGCAAGCAAGGAGAACATATTGGAGTCAGCACTCACCGGGGCTACATGCAGCAGGGAAGTCTGAGTGCATTGCTGTTGCCACTGTGATGCTGAATGCTGGTAGGCAGCACATGTGGCTGTGAGGGGGAACAGGCAATGACAACTACATCTGCCATTCAAGAAACATAGTGTTAAGAGAAACTGCATTCCTGTTCTTATCTCCAAGGCAATGGACCAAGATCATTTCCTTGTTCCCTATCGCAAAGAGCCAATTAGACGAGCTATCCTATGGATTCAGAATGGTATAAACCAAGTTGGAGTGAAGGATGCGGAGAATTTGACTTGCACACTACTGCGCAGGTCTGCTGTACATTTCTTAGGACTTGCGACCCTGCTAGAAAGTTATTTCCTTTCCTGCTATGGATAGCATTTACAGTAATTGGAATAATACGGTCTTGATAATCAGAGCTTTTTAAAGAAACAATAAAAATGTAAAATTTGTTTTTTGTGAAATATGGGTAGAAAATCTCATTGCGCAATCCATATCAAAGGTAATTGTGCAAACTGTAATATGAAATAGGAAAAAAAGTTTTTCAGAGTAGGAGCAAGTGGCACATCTGTGATGGAGGCAGCAATGCCTTCCCCATGGTATAGATTTCATAGTGTAATTGAAGCCTTCAAATAGTCACTAACGTCACAAGCTACCAGAACCAGGGCTGCTTCCCCCACGCTGAGCTAAGTTTTACTTAAGTTTTTCTCACCATAGTGAAATGGAAGTTTTAAGCCAAATGCTTCTAGTCTGCCTTTATGCCCTAATACAGACAATGCTAAACAGTATTTCAATAACAACTCACAACTTCCAGAGCTCTGCTAAAGATGAGATACTTTAGGATCCATCTAGGACACCCTTCTGGACTGCTACTCCTGGTTTAAGGAATGGCTACCAGGAAAGCATTTGCTCTCAAGGCTACAGCCAAGCTTTAAGGTGGCAAGTGGGCAATTGCTTCAAATGAAGAAAGATTCTATCCCCTTTTGTCACGTCCACTGAAGTAGAAAACAGAAGCTTGCTGAGATATGACATTATTTAAGCCAAGATGCATATTGATGTCCAAGCTCAAATTTCTTGATTTATTCAATGCACTGAAAATCAAGTACCTCTCTGTTCTCTAACAGACGCATTAGAGAGTGAAGCATAATTTCTTAATAATTAAGGACTTTTGGTGATCTTTGTGCAAGAATTCCATGATCCCTTCCCTTGTTGTCATATGTATAATTGGTCTTTTGGGAAAAGACTCAAAGATCCATCTCTAGTACCTCACAGTTGCGGTCATAGTTTATTAACCCCAAAATATGTCAACAGTCTTTAAAATGTACATGACCTATGACTCAGTAATTCCACTTCCAGCATTTTATCCAAAGTACAATATTAGTAAGTCAAAGTAAAAAAAAAGTATATAAATATCAAGGAATTCTTATAATAAAAATTGAAAACAACTAAAATATCCAACAAATAATGGTTTATCCATATGATAATTATACGAGTATTAAAGATCATGTTTTCAAAGTATAGTTAAGAATATAGAAATATATGTCAAAACTAATGTACAGCATTTATTAAAATATTTACAGAGCATTTATAAATTTATAGAGTATTTATGAAAATATTGACATATAAATTCAAATTTCCCCTTGGTTCCATCAACTTGTTTGGAAGGAAGGCCACTAAATCCAAGGAATTGTTAACTCTTAACTTCTGAGTTACAAACTGTTAGGCTTCATTCCGCCTGGGTTTCCCTTTGGAAGTCTTCAAACAGCACATGAGTTCTCCAAGATGAAGAGCGTAGTCAAGACCCAGATTGGGGTGAGTATATGTGTCATTTCCTGATTAGCCTGGAACTCCCGCTACCTCCTAAGAATCAGGCCCTATGAGTGAGAAGGAAACAGAGGAACAGGTCCAAGGCTATCACCTTGCAGAAAATGGGCAGAAATTGCACACGTGACTTCTGTTCATGTCTCATTGGTAAGAAATTTGTCACATGCCACATCTAGCCTCAAAGGAACTTGAGAAATATTGTTTTTAGCTAGATCGTTGTGTGTCCAGAAAGAAAAACAGAAAGAATTTTAGGGACAGCCAGAGGTCCGCCACATCCCATCTTTACAGATTAAAAATAAATGCAGGAAGGAAATACTGTACATCCAAATGTTTACTGTGGCCATCTCTAAGTTAGTGGATTTGGAAAGACTTTTTCTCTTTACACTATCCGACTTGTCTAAACTTTGTGCAATGGCTATTTCCTTCATAATAAGATAATTTAAAACATTATTAATTTTTTTAAAAGACTGGAAATAAATACTCTAAAATATTCTAAAATAAAAATTCTAAAATATGGCAGTTATCTTTGGAAGATAATAATACATGTACTTTTTTCTGCTTACTTTTCTGAATTTTTTATAGTTTATTTGAAATTTTATAAAGTAGTTTCCCAAATGTCTTAGTTCCTGCAGGGGCAGGTAGAAATATTGTTATTGCCTATATTTGGGTTTCACACATGGTCACAATTACAATGTACTTCTGTCAGAGCCCTCTGGTTTCTTTATTTTAAAATAGAAAGTAAGCCTGTTTATATATGATTCTCAGCAAGATGATGAATGACATAAAATTCTTCAACCTGCCCCCCAAAAGCAACAATTTTAGTAACTCATCTGTTCAATTTTAGAATGGAAGGTATGTTCAACTGCTAACTAGTTCTCTTAGCAAGTTACAAGACTCCCTACCTATGTAACAATTTCTCACCTCCCTGCTCAGCTATCCTCTTGGAACATGGCTGTCCCTGCTCCCATCCTCACACTTAGTCTATATTATATTCAAGCAGGGTTTATCTCACTGAAGTAAGCCTACCTCCACCTATCCCGACCCATCCACCCTAATTTCAAGTGATAGAAGCTCAAGGTATTCTCTTTCCTGTTATATTTACATTTCAATGGGACATTTTTGAATACCTGAAGAAATCAGTTCTGAATGGTTAAACCACAGAGACTAAAAGACTGAGAAACTAAAACATCTTGGAAGAAATAGGACTCTCCCAGTAACACTTTAATACTACCGTAAAGGTGTAAAGAAAAATAAAAATCTCAGAGCCACCCCCAACTCTTTATGCAAAAAGGAAGGTCAAGTTTGGAGGCTGAGTCATGCAACACCCGCTTCCAAATGCACACTGTTTCTAGCATTATGCATTAGCCGGATCCCCACAGAAAGGAAAAAAGGCCTCAGGAATCTACAAGGACTTTCCCCACAGATCATAAGGAAATTCCTTGCTGGCCTCCCATAAACAAGGACATTCATATTGTGACTTTAGGTCTGTAGGCTAAGTCTAGTTCCCAAAACTAAAGCCTGTTCAATTCCACACTAATAGTGTTGATTAGAAGTTTATCTTCCCAGGTGCAGAGCAGAGACAAGACAAGATCAATCATTCTTCCACCTACCCAGGGACATCTACATAACTGATTTTTCCTTTACTCCCTTTTTCTCTTCAAACATTCACCTTATCTTATGTAAAAATGTAGATTTCCCAGGTACTAATAACTAAAGTCTCACAAGAATGTAACCATTTGCCTCCCTGCCCACGCCCTTCCTCCTTTTTCTTTTTCTGTATGCCCTCTCTCCTCAAAATACTGAATTCCCAAATCCCTCTTCAGAGAGCACAGGTCACAGTGCTTCTGTGGTTTGTGCTTTTCCTGGGCATGTCCTCAAACTTCGACTTAATAAACCTCCATCGATTGAGATCATTGCCTCAGTTGCTTATTTTGGGTTGTCAAAGGTAACACTTCACTCACAAGAATAGCTCGGTTGAGAAGCATGTACAACAGAGACAGATCAATTAAAACAAACTTTTTTAAAAAGCAGGCTTCAATACTCTGGAAATGTTACAAAATTGTAAAATGTTTTTCCTGTCTTCCCCCTTTCTTGTCTGTCATTTCATCTATTATATCTTTCTCCTCCTGGAATCCTCAGTACCTGAGCATCACACCAAATGCAAATAGCATTGTAAAAAACAAACGATAGACACTTACCATTCATTGGTATTTACAAGCACAAAAACTCCATTCCCTCTTTTTCTGGGGACTAGCAATGTGACTTAGTTCATACTGTAGCATATTACGCTGCAATTCCCACCAAATGATTTAGTTGAAATGGGGGTGTTTATTTAAGCACATTTATCAAAATCACCCTGAATAAGGGATAATGACATTCTGGATGACTGGTGTACACCTTCGTGAGAAACAGCCCAGATTAGCTCTTCTCACTGACCTTGAACATGATGATTTGGTGAAAAGGAAAGAAATGAGAAAAAAGAGTGATAGAAAGGAATATATAGGTCTACTTCACTTCTCATCGTACATTAAGATTCCAAAATGTCTTCTTTCTTTCTCATATACCTCCAAACCTTTCCAAAACCTGCAGTCTGCTTTATTCTCAGTAATTTATTTTCTCATTCAATTGTTCTCCTGATATTAGAGTTCCTTTAGACTTCGCAATGTTCTAATTGCTTAATCGTATCCTGGCACAGTCCTTATTTCCTTCAGTTTTCCTTCTTTCTCCCATTAAAAACACAAAGGGCATAGATTCCTGCCAGCTCTTTTGTGTCTCTGGTTGTGAAGACTGAGACAAAGGATTCGCTAGGTCTGACAACATTTGTCAGCCCAATTAACCTGGGGTTTTGTACTTAGAACCACTATTTCATTTAGAATACAAAGACAAAGCTTTTATTTATTTCCTTACTTCCAGCTTCCATTTTCCTGGCCTGGACTATGGAGACCTTTTGGCATTCTGAATTAGTAATTACTGTAACGCTTGTATCCACACCAGTGAACTCCGTATATAATGTTGGTCTAGGTAAGGCCAGACACAGTTCCTAGCTACTCAGGAGGCTAAGAAAGGATGACTGCTTGAGGCCAGGAGTTAGAGGCCGCAGTACACCCTGATCACGCCAGTGAATAGGCACTGAACTCCAGCCTAGGCAACATAGCTAAGACCCTGTCTCTTAAAAAATAAAATGTTGTTGGTTTAGGTAACTGTGCTAGTTAAAGTCATCATTGTCTAGATAAAATTTAAAGAAGACCTTTTGTTGCACTCTATTTTTAGCTTAAACTGACATACTAAGTCACTGCCAGTTTTTGACTAAACTAGTAACCTTTCCTTCTACAGATGGATCTTCCAGAAGAGAATGTCACATCCAGAATCAAGTCTTTGATGACTATGAAACATAGTTCTTTATTTAAGTAGAGCCCACTTTCATTGCCTATAGAAAAGGAGAACTGTCCCTAACAGGTTCCAATACTGCAAAATGGCAGAGAACTAAGCCATGGAACAAGGCAAAGTCACCTAAGTGGTGCGCTCCTTTCTAAAATAAGAAAACATCATTGCTATTTGTTTTGTAATGGGGAGGCAGAACATTCTTGATGTAATTTTGTAAATCTGCTAAATGATAATAAATTGTTTATCAGGGCTGAGAGGTTTTTTTTTAATGAGTTCTATGAAATCATAAATACAGAACATGCAGAGAAAATGTAGTTGCTGCGGCCATCTGGAAGGCAAACTAGGGAGGTCAAAGACATTTAAGGCCTGGAGAAATGTAGATGAGCTGATAGGATGAATAGCTGCTCCTTTTTCAAAAGCTGTTGATTTTCTTAACAACTAGCAATTCTAGACTTTTTATTGGATGCCTCATTGATTATTGTTTATAGCAGCATACGATGAAAAACTATAAATATGTAGATGAGTTTTGAACAGTGAATTTCAGAAGGAAATGTCAAATTTGTAAAATAAATCTAAACAGGGAATATAAATGGGATAATTCATTTTGACATCCAAAAGCAATTCTACATTATAAAGTAACATAAAATGCACATTTGCCTTCCTTTAATAAATGCTGCCCAGATTTGCATGGCCCTAATACCATAAGATTAGGAATATTCTATCATTGTTTATCCTTTGTGATCAGTTGTTTATCCCGTGTTAAACAAATATTGTGGGAAGAATAGATTGGAACAGGCTTCAAAACTATTCCTTGGATGCTCATCAACAGAAACACAGAGAGACAGCAGAGCTCAGAACTTGGACAGATAAAATCCAACAGGAAAACCAAAAGAAAACTGACTAGAATTTTAAATCTTCGACAATGAATAGAGTCGTGGGATTACTGGTATAAATGCAAACCTGATGCTGCAGAAAATAACTTCAGATTTTTGTTTCCAAAAAATAAATATATCAACTTGTCTTTCCAAGGAGATCCTTAATGATACATGTGCCAGGGTAATGTATGCATGTATATATATAATGTGTGTATTTTATATATAGTCTGTTTTTGAAAAAAGCAAGAGGGGAAAAAAAAAGCATGAAGAACATATAACATATGGCATTCCCTATCGCCTCAGCTGGTGTTTGCCATTTCCTGCTTGTAACTTTCTTAATTTTACATCTTCTCCTCAATTTCAATATACTAGACATTTTAATCAGATTTGCAAGTTGGCCTTCCTGTTTCTTCATTTGCTGCCCCTGTTCCTATTAATCTTTTCAGTTATATGACTAGGCCTATTGGATTTAAAAAAGAGCTAATAATTATTTAATACAATGCTGAGGGTGTCTTCATGAATAATCAATAATGTGCTCACTGTGACGTGGCTCTCTGGGTAAGCTACACTCAGATGTAAGAGCCAATGAAATAAAAAACTATTCTAATAGCTTCAACAAATTTTGTAGGATTGATATATGTGATGTCAGTGAAAGTAAAAATCAGTGAGTGGCACAGAAGCAGACTATGAAAACAAAAGACAAAACTTAGAGTCGCTCAAGCATTGCCCCTCAAAGTTGGACCTGTTTTCCTAACTTCTAGCCCTGACCAAAGCCAGGCTTACATAATAAAGCAGTTCTCTTTAGGAAAGTCAAGAAAGCAAAACTGGTCATTAATCCTCAGGCAACTAGTTTGAACATCTTCCCGAAAGCAACTAGCTAGGATTCCAGAGTATGAGGATCCTATCCTTGACTGGCAAAACCTTCCTTGCCAATTGTAAAGTCAAAAGTGAAAGAGAAACAAAAAACAAAAACAAAGTGAAAGCCCCTCCATAGATTCTAAAAGAAACGCCTAGTTGTTCTCAGTTGCTGAGAAATGTTAGCAACTTAGAGCAATCTCCCATCCCCAGCTTCTCACTGCAGTCCTAAGTATGTTGTCGTCCTAAGAGTTCTTGTAGTTTGCTTCAGCAATTAACTCTGTGGCTCTACACATCCCAGAGAGTTTGCCTGGTAAATGCAAAGAGTAACCCGCCTGAAACACATTCTTTCACACTGTGGCAGCAGTGCCTAAGATTAGGCAATATCAGTTACAGAACTGACGTGGCCAGCTAGGGCTCAACGTTGACATCTCAGACGTTAAGGTGTGCCTGAGGGATCCTGAGACAATTTCCTAAAAGTATACATACCTATACAGGATTCCATCACATTTTCTCTGTTTCACTAATGAAGGTAGTTAGTAGAGAGCTGGGACTTCACATTATCCTAAATTTCCTAGCACATGTAGTTACAAACTCACTCCAGAACCTTCCTCATTTGCCTCCTCACAGGTTGTCTAATGGTGTGTGTTACTAGGTCCCTCTCCCTGTGAGAATGAACAAGTTTCAGTGGAACTCTTAATGATACTGATAGAGGAATCTGCACAATTTGAGAAGAGGTAGGTGAAAGAGAAAAAGATTCACGCACTCTAGGCAGCCAGTTTCCATGTGTGACTAGTCATTTCCTATTCATCACTGGGCTCTTGATCTAAAACTTCATAGGCCAAAATAAGAGCTCACAGAACCAGGAACCCAATAAGAGAATAAAAATCACAAGATAATCAGGCAGTATAGCCACAAAGGAAGAAAAAAACACTATGATCAAGAGACAGAGAGCTATCCCTTACCCTTTAGCCAATAACGTAAAATGCAAAATCATAGAAGAAATTTTCATTTCATAGCCATGAAAATGACTAGTACCTATTGCTAATCCATATTTTCCACTTATCAAGCAGCATAAATATACTTTATCAGTTATAGAAATTAAAACTCTTTGATGTTCATAAATATTCAGTTTAAAACTTTAAAAAATGTACTCATAAAGAAGAGCAGTCATTACCTTATGTCAATGTAAAATTAATTTCTCTACAAAAGAAAATCAACAAATTCAAAATTAAAACATCTCAGAATCTCACATGGATCAGAGTTCCAAAATTGGTAGCTGTAGTTAAGACTAGAGGTGTCAGAATGAAATTTTAAATCAAGAGAATCTTCAAATCTGTAAGAAATCATGTCTAAATAATGCTAAATATAAGAATTTACATTAACAAATGAAACAGGCACAAGGATAAAAATTACATGGTTAAGGAAGGCCCAAACTTAGCTTGTCTTCACACAAAATTTAACATTTTCATTCCTTGCCCTATGCCTTACCCTAGCCTAGAGAATTAACAGGAAACTAAGGCCTAAGGCAATTAGGTACCACCATCTGTATATCACCCAGAAAATGATTGAGAGTGTAGTATCAAAAGATTGACAAGAAGGAAATTCTCATGATGAGAATTTACAGCATTCAAGAAAAAAAAAAAAAAGCAGCAAAGCCAGATGTCAAAATATGTATTTAGTGACTCATAAAATTTCATTGCCCCAAAGTGAAAAAAAGGAATACCACAGTTAGGCAACATTTTCAGCAGATGCCCCTAAAATACTTCTAACTTTAAAATAGTTCTTCAAATCTTCTTGAAGTACTTCCTATTTGTTCACATTCCTCTTATTTTATTGATATTTTCTTACCACTGTCCTAGAGGATTAAGAGTAAATCCAGGAGTAGAAGAAATTGAGATAAACTGAATGTCAAGTTCACTATACCCTGCTTCTGCTCACCTAACTTAACCTTGCTCCAGACATGTGTGTAATCAGATGAGGCAAACTGGAGGATAAAATGAGTGAAGGAAATGGATCCATTTTAATCATATTCCTCTCCTCCATCTTTGTAAAAGGCAATCTACAAGATATACCTCTTACATTTAATGTTTTAACACCATTTTTAAAATCTCAGAAAGAAAATAGCACTGAATATTTCACACTGGAGATGCTGAAGAAAACTCCAGGCATGAGAAGAATCTTCCCCCCAGCCCCAACCTCCCTAGAAGACTTTATACTCTGGTAAAAGTAAAGACTGAGGGCCAAATCTGTCCACAGATGTTTTGTTAACCAGAGCACCTTTCAATAGAGCTTCGCTCTGCAATATGCCACAATCCGCACCACTGCCTGTTATATTTCACAGGCCACTTTGCACATTTACCTTACCTATTATTTCCTGTATGCATTTCGGATTTTGCCCCCTGCAAGGGAAGATTTTTCTTCACCCACTCACATAAACCCAGTATTGGCAGACGCCTTAGAGTCCATCTTCTAAAACAGTCATTCATTAGGTAATTAGATTCTCTAATACATTTCTGCTAGCTTTCTCTACATCAGAAACACCAGAAGAGCATCTTAAAAAACAGGTGCCTGAGCACCATCCCTGACCTACCGAATTAAAATATCCCAGGGGGAGGGGGAGGTGCTGGTCTAAGCATCTATTCAGGTGACTCTGATGAGCAGCTAGAGTTACAAACTACTCCTTTGTTAGATCTAATCATGAAGAGGTCACAGGGGTTTTTTTGACAACAATGTAAGAAAGTTCTTTCCTCAGGCAAATCTTAGCGCTCAGACTAAAGATGGAGAAGTTACCTGCCTCTCAGCCCTGGGGTGGTTTGACAGTATATCAGAGAGCCTTGTCAAAACTCGGAGGGGTTTGTTATAGAAACTAGTCTTCACTTCTCCCACTTCCTGCCATATGTTTCATTCCCTGCTGGCTCGATTCTGAGAAAATTTTCCATCTCTATGTCCATGTGAAAGCTGCAGCTACCTATTCAGGTGTTGCAGCTGTCACCAGCAATATCCCAGTGATGGCATGAAATAGATTTTGCTTCAGAAACTATGAAAGGAAAGTAAGTCAGTGTGCAGAAATGACACGCTATGAAATGATGAGGTATAACATCTGGCTCCGAAGTGAGTCAGACAGGTGCCATTAATGAGACAAACAGGAAGCTCCTTTCTTAAACAGCAAAGTTAAATTTCCAGACTATTTTGGACTTTCTCTACACAGGCCCATTAATCCATTCAGTCAAAATGTCATTACAGTGGATTTGACCAGATGTTTGGCTGAATTAGCTGAAATGGCTGGTTATTATAATATGGCAAAGATTTATCCATATAATTACCCACAGAAATTTAATAGCTGTAGGTCAAAAAATACATCATAATTATACCAAGTCAAAATTGTGTACCACTTTACACCTTTGAAAGCACTCGCTCACAAATAATCTCCTTGAAACTTTAAATAAATCCTTTTGTCAGGTGATAATAAACCCATATGATAGAAGAAGAAACAGATATTCCTGTCACATGACTTACCCAAATTTACTTAGTTGGAATCAGAGCCTGCACAGATCTGAAATCCTCCAAATCTAAGGCCAAGTATCAAGCTCTGAGAATCTTCAGGTTTTTAAAGTACAAAAGGAAGCTTAAAAAAAAAAAAAAACCAAAAAACAATCGACACAAATCTAACTATGATTCCAGAACACATGTGACAGAACAGGAAGACACACAGAAAAGAAAGAAAATATGACAAACATCTAGCCCTGGCTGCCAAGACTGGAAACTTGTTAGTTTTCAAACTGAGTCCTGAGGTACTGCTGGTACATAAACATCTGTGAGTGATTCCCAGGCCCATCAGGAATTAGCTGTCAAAGTCACAGATGTAGGGCAGAAAACAGAAGAATGAAACTGCCTTATGGTTGTGCAGCACTTTACACAGCTACACAGAAGAAACACATTTTCCTGCCAGGTAAATACTGGCTAAGGAATATTGAGGCACAGGAATATTTTGGGAAATAACATATGAAGTGCTGCTGAAAGGGCTTCCTGAACCTCAGAGACCACGATGCTTCCCGATCGGGGGTGGCACCGAGGTCCAAAACAAGATACTCTACTCAGTCAACGAATAACTTTGAAAGCACAGTACATGATGCGTTATTTAATTCTGCCATATTTGGTTCAGCATGCAAAGTTAAGTCAAGGTAAAATGAGGGAGAATGTCTCTAAAATACCAAGAAGATCTTAATGCCCTAAATGATTAAACCCCTAGATCCTTGGTCTGAGACAAGAAGAAATTGACTGTGAAAACAACAGTGCCTTCTCCATTAAAATGGATGAGGATGAAATTAGATGTGGAAAGACTTCCTCTTTCTACCTAATTCCTTGCTATTTAGGGCATTTTATTAAACCTCTGCTATGGAATTATTAGCAGATTGTAAATCTCTTTTGGGTATGACCATATAATTTCATTTCTTCTGCATCTCTGAATTTTATGAGTTTTTAGTGTTGATTTTAAGGATGGGGTAACTTGCTCAAAATGTTATGTATCCTTATATAATATTTCTTAATAGGAGATATATATATATATATATACATATATATCCCTGCTTTAGGAAAAGCTAATTTAGTTGTATACTATATATTCCAGCTTAAGAAAAAGACAATGTAATAAAATTCAAAATAATGAAATAAATGAATGGATAAACAAAATGTGGCATATACATGCAATGGAATATTATTCAGCCTTGAAAAGAAAGGAAATTCTGTCACACACTATAACATGAATGAAACTGAGGGCATTATGTTAAGCAAAATAAGTCACGAAAAGACAAATACTCTATGATTACAATTACATACGATATCTAGAGTAGTCAAATACATAGAAACAGAAAATATAATGGTGGTTACCAGCGGATGGAGGGAGGGAGGAAAGTAGAGTTGTTGTTTAATGAGCATAGAATTTTAGATTTGCAAGATCTATTTCACAACAATGTGAATATACTTAACACTTCTGCACTCTACATTTAAATATGTTAATATAGCATTCATTAAGTAATTAATGAAAAAGAAAAAGAAGAGCAAGAGATCAGAACAAATGTACTCTCCTCTCCCTTATCTCCTTAGGGTTAAATTTCAGATGGGCTGTGTGGGAGAAACACCCAAACTGGTTGAGGAGAGCAGGATCCCAAAGCAGGAGCCTTTCTCCTGGTCAGGCTGTCAGCCTCTCAGAGAAACCCGACAGTCATCATGGGGTCTTGTCCAACTTGGCACTTGAGCAATAGAGAAGTAACCTGACCAGATGGGCCTAGGAGAGCACCCTGTTCCCCAGGGCCAGCATGTGACTAGGGTGGTCAACCTCATGAAAGGTTCACCAAGAGCATGGGTGAGGTGACTCTTCAGCAAAGGACCATAAAGCAACTGCTAAGCCAGGAATCACAGCCAGATCCCAGAAGATTTGTCTCACTGCAACTCCTAAGGTGACGGCCAAGTTAGCAAAGGACAGTGTTCCATCACAGTTCCTGGGGCCAAGGGCACTTCAGCAGCTCATTCAGCAAGAACCTAGAGTACAGACATCCTTCTCCCATTGCCAAAAGGATAGTTGGTGTCTCCTCTCACCTAGATGCCAACTTGAGAAGAAGGAAAAGCAAAGGAAGATGCTTTAGAGGGGAAAGGGAGGCAAATCCAGGTTTTGCCATGCCTGAAGCTCATACAATTTAGGGATTCTTCTTTAGGAAAAAGAATACAAAATTATAAATAGAAAATTGCTAGGACCCCTCTCAGGCCTTGAAAGGGTCCCAGGAAAGTAAGAGGCCCCAAAGCATAAGCTTCCCATAAATTCATCTCTGGGAAAAGCCCCTGAAAAAACTGTGTAATTACTGAAAAGAGACTGTTTTGAACCTACAGAGGTATGTGTCATTGGCATAGCCAGTGCATTTTACCATCAGTGGGAATGAGGTCTCCAGAGTACAATGAAGTTGATTGTGGAAAATAAAGTGAAAATAGGAGTCTTAGTGTGTAAATTCCTACCACCTGCTACATTTTCTGTGTTCAGAGATTTAAAAGTCACTTTGCAAATTGCTCAGAAAGGAACAACCTACTGGAAGTCAGATTTGAGTTTTATTGCTATATGAGTTTAACCTGACGCACGCACATAACAATAAGGGAGGTAAACTACTGGAAAGTAATAAATGTGAAGATGATTAAGGTCGCCAGATACCTTGCTTCCCATGAAGATTTTTGACTTTTTCTGGAATTACAGTATATATATATATACTGAGCTAAAAGCTACTCTATGATGGTGAGTTCTCAGAAGGAACATGAGGTCCTTCCTTTTCCAACTACATAGCTGTGTAAGGATATATTTTTTTAAAAATATACTCTTCAAACAAAACAACATTTCATGACAGATTGAAATCTCTTAAAGCCAGACATTAAAGAGATTTGCAAAAATGTGAAACAATGCCATTCTCCTCACTAATTTTTTCCTTTAAAAAGTAATTATATTTATAGTAATATATAAGTGTATAATATGTAAATATATAATTATGCTGCTTATGTTAAAAATAAAGCCATCACATGTTATTTTTCAATAAATTAATAAACATGTTTACATTTCTCTAATTTCTAATACAGTAAATATGACCATAACCCACATAAACCAAAGCTCTTCGGGAATCTTCAGCAATTGTTCAGAGTGTAAAGGTATCCTGAGACCAGAAGGTTTGAGAACTGCAGATCTATGAGAACCAAAGTGTGTGTTGCATAGCAGGCTTTATTCCGAAGGAATCAGTGATGAAATATTGTCCTACTTTTACAGCATAGGGGACCCAGTAGAGACTAAAGAACACACAAATACCATACATATCACATTAACAATGGCTTTAGGCCTCAGCTTCAAAGTCACTCTCTCAAAAAAGTCTTTCCTGACCACCTTGTTCAAAGCGTCCTTCCCCAGTTTCTCTCTCTCTTTCTCTCCTTACTCCATTTCTTCAGGGCACTTCGTAAAAATCTCTAATTATCTTATTTCTTTGTTTGGTTTTCTATGTGTTTATTTTCTGTAATTCCCACTTTTTTCTTGCTTATCATCTAGCTCTTGCCCTGAACATCAGCTCCACGCAGACAGGGACCTAGGATGTCTTGTTGAATGCTCTGTCCCAAGCACCCAAAGTTCTCACACACAGCAACAGCTTGATTCATACTTGTTGATTGAACTGATGCAATCTATTCAATACTTGCTTTCAGAGCTGTAAAAATGAGCAAAATTGAAAACTCTAGACAACATTTAAAAATGCAATATTTGCCCTTCCTTTCTGACACGCTGAACATTTATTGACTATTAAAGGAGCCACTGTTCTCCCGGTTTTTCTTGTGGAGCACCATGGTCTTAGCCATAGCCAAGCCTATCTAGACCTCCAGCTAGAAATATTTCCATCAGTGGAAGATGACACCCAATTGCAGACCCCAAGGAAACCTGCTGGAGTACATCTAAGACTGACAGAACCTTGTTACATATTGGTCTCTGACCAGACTTGCTGTTGCTTTTTGTCTTAATTTGTTCTCATAACAGTAACTCAGCCTCAGATTTGGCCAGCATATCAAAAATCCCACACCTAATAGATATATATTTCCACACATGCACACATGTATATGGGACTGACACCGACTGATAAGTGACTATTTCCAGGAAAAGGATAAATGTGTGCTACAGAAAAGTCTTAAGTATTTTCACCCAGACAAAGGACATTTATTATGCATTTACAAAGAACCCATATTATTATGTATGCAATTAGCATTCCCTTAAACAGAGGATCCAATCTTTGCCCACAAGTAGTTTATGGACAGTGCTGTTCAGGTCATCAAATTACATCTAGGACTATGTCTGCATAGATCTAAACAGTGTAGCTGCTACAAAGATGTACTATAATTATAGCACTTACTATATATCCTATAACTCTCCTGGGTGACAATATGACCTTGCTTAAATCACTAAACTCTGTGCCATGGTGTTTCTATCAGTAAAACATAGATAATAATACCTGTGCCAGGAACTTGCCCCAAAAGGATATTGTAAAGATAGATGAGATTAGTGATGGCAAAGCTCTTTGTTTGAAGGTGCTATTTAAATCTCAAGTACTATTATTAGGGCTCTCCGCAATTTCTCAGCTAATGGATTATGCAACAGATGGGGCCTAGAAGATGTTTGATATTATTGATATTTCCCTTGGATTTTTTTTTCTTTTTCCCACCTCTCTTATTTATTACTTATTAAAATTCTAGCTCTAATCTACATAACAAAAAAAACCCCCAGAAAGCTTCTGTGTTTGGGTTGAATTTGCCAAGATCACCTGTCTAGACAGCTTACAATGTACTACTTCTATGCGTTTGTAAATGCGCTAAGGTCTTACTAGCAGGAACAACTGAAACAGTTGGATTAAGCAGTTACCGATGTGCTAGGAATTGATGCTGGCTAGTAAATGGATTGTGAGTTACTCTGCTTTCTTTTAAAAATGTTCCTTTTTGGTATTTGATCTTTGTGAATAAAATTGGAAAGAAAACAATTTAAAATCCCTGCTTATACTAAAAATGCTTGTCTGGGAGCCTACATGAACTCTTATCGGCTAAACCAGCAGAGTAGCATTAACTACTGACCATTCATCGATGGAGGAAGGAGGGAGATCAGGAAGGCTCAATCACAGAGGCAGTAGCCACCAGACAGAGATCTGGCAGGTGCAAGTGTTACAGCAGGGATGGGAAAGTTTTTTTAAAAAAGCCTGATTCACAGTCCTAATGCAGTGACAGCCTCAGGCCCAGCAGCCTCCGCCACCAGCTTGCTTTCGGCTTGCAATCTCCTCTGGCCAAACCAATTCCATTTTGAGTGTGATTCAGTCTTCCTCCTTTTAACACAAGTTATTTCAACAGTTAACTCACTGGCGTGATGCAGCTTAATACTGAAAAATACACCTAAGATTTGGGAGGAAAATGCCTAGCAAGGCACTTTACCTGGCCCCAATCTGGTATAACCCCGTCACCTAGAGGATGCTGCTGCTTGTGAAGAAATACCCAGTGAGCGGGCTGCTGCTGGGCAGAATATGAGAAAAAGGAACAGGTTGTGCCTGTTTGGTGCTGCTTGGTGTTGTTCCCAAATAAATAGATGCTAATTGAGAGGGAGTGTGGCTTCATATTTTACGACACCCTGGGTACATGCTAGGAAGTCTCAGGAGAGCTGCTTTAAATTAAAACTAATGTTAAACTCTGCTTAATTAGCATTGCTGTAGTGGATTTCACTTTTCCCTGTTAGGGGAAGAATGTGCTGTGTTACAGTTTTCCTGTTGCAAAACACTGAATTATATAGTGGAGGCGAAGAAGTGATTTGGGAGCTGAATGACTTGCTGGCGAGGGAGAATCAGACAGCATGGCATTCTGCTGATTAATGTGAGTGGTGTGCTAACCGGGGGGAGAATACAGAATGGAACAATGGAGAGAAACCCTCAGAATGACATCATTATTTTGAAAACTATTATAAATCAGCTGGGGTTGGGGAACCTGTAAAGCAACTCCCAATAAAAAATGAATCAGTCACTCCTGAACATTCTGTGATAAAATTATTAAGACTGCTTCAAGCTAAAGCCTTTGAATTTCATATAATTAATCCATACCTGATGGAAGCATAAAAGAATAATAGAGATGGAAATAGCTCCTACTTTTGCCAAATACCACCAATTGCTCTCCTTTAATCTTATGCTCCAACACTCGCTTTTGCTTTGTTCCATTTACATATAAACTGTGCAGCTTTTATTCGTTAGATCAAGTTCCTTCCTTGAGTGCCAGAACAAGAGGTGCCACACTGGCTGCCAATCTGTTGCTAACTTCATCCGCAGTGGACTGGGAAGCACAAGATTAGTTGTTTCTGGACAGGTCATCAGGCACTAATTTCTGGCCATTGCATAAAGTACACCCAGGCCAGAGGAGTTTTTACAGATTGATGCAACCAGTTGATCAGAGACAGAAATTCAAGCTTGTAGTTATCCTACAAATGGTTTGCTAAATGAACTATCCTGCTCACAGTGTCAGGAGAAAAATTCTGAGATTGACCAGTCCTCAGCTACCTACCTCTGCCAAAGGGGACTATTGTCATCTCACAATGAAGAGATGATTATATAGCTCTCTGATGCAAGTCAAAACACACTCACATCTCCTGTTCACAAGGAGCCAGCATAAAATGGGTACTGAGCTGGGAGAACAGGTGTGTTTGTGCTTGGAGAAAGCAGCTAGGGATATGAAAATGACTTAGCAGCTGGTGAAAAAGAAGATTGAAGTTGTGCCAGGCAAAGGGTGTTTTTTCCCTAATTATGCAAAAGCCTTAATTTCATTGATCATGTTGTTCTCTTCTTTCTCCATCTAAATAACATGAAATCCATGTAACAATTCTTTCGGGAAGTCAAAAACATTGCCAGGGATGCTTATAAATGGAATGAGGGTTAAGAAACACTCTTCAGTGGATAACCTGGCTATTTTCTCAGGGTTTGTAAACCATGGTAAGTTTAATCAGAAAAAATAAAATAAAAGATGTAATAAAATGAGATGTAGTCATTCAAGCTGGAAAAAAAATGTCAGTAGAAAGAGTAACCTCTGAAAACAAGACCCAGGAGACCTAAAAGGCCCTTTTAAATTTGCACTGTTATTCAGTTGTTGGCATTCATTCATTCCCTCATTTGATAAAAATTTATCAAGCATGTATTTTATGCCAGGCATTGAGCTTCACTTTTAGAAAACAAGGATGAAAAATGCAGTTTCTTCCTTCTGCAGGAGCTTACAATCTAGGGGTGAAAAAAAGTTTTACCCTAACTCAGTCGAAATGTGGCCACGGTAGCTGCTTGGATAGAATTTCATTCTGACTGAAAAGATTAGTCTGTCCTTTCATTTCAGGTGCAAATTCAACTTTTAAAAGCTGAATCCTAGTTGAATTTTTCTGACAATTGGTGAGAAACTTGGTAAATGGTTTGAATTGAGGACAAGAACCTTGTTCACTCATGTATGACCATGTGACCCAGAGGTCTATGTCTCCGCCTTGGCTTGCTCTGTGATCTATAAGTGGTCCTACATGAGTGTGGAACTAGGATATGTTCATCTTTTCCAAACCCAAATGAAGTAAAAGACAGAACATAACAAAATCAGAAAAACTCTGACATTCACACAGAAAAGAACAACCGCTTGAAAATGTGTCCGTGACATCACTGTCCTTTGCGTCGGTTCTCTCTCATTCAAGGAAGCAGTGTGTGCCAAGTGACCAAAGAGTTGAGGCTACCTTCTGACTCTACAGCTTGTGGTTGTGAACTAACATTACACATCTCTCCATACTGCCAGAAACCATATCAGCAGTCCTCAGAGCTGGAAACAGCAGTCACAGAATGAGGTTCCATGTCTCTCTGTGTGACTTACAAAATGTCAATCATTGTGTGGTCTCAGATACATTGAGTTGCTCTCTGTTTGGTAACATTGCAATGACAATGTGTTTTAAATATATGCTGGAAGGACAATTTAAACACTTGACAGCAGTGAGAGTCAAGACAGACCATATTTTCTTTTCCGAATCTAGTATGCAAGAGAATCTGCACACACTGCCAGTGTTTTATTGTCATTTACATAGTCTTCTATTGCAAAAGCGTTGATTAAGCAGGCATTTTGCTGGTTGGTTTTACCTTGAGAGCCTAACATAGGGCAGAAGTGTTACTGGCTGAAGAAAACAAAGAGGGCTTAGAGCTTAAGGGACCAACCTACAGGTTTCCTATTCATTTTGCTCACTCTCTCTATCAGCTTTTTCCTAAAACTCCACTCCTACCCCCAGGCTACTGTCCTAGAACTTGCACTCTTAAAATGATCCATGCAACACTCTAAAAATGGTCAGCCATTTTTACTAGGGGAAATGATCCAAGAAGAATATAAAAAAGGAAAAGGCATAAAACACAGTGTGGCAGGATAATTTATTGAGATATTTAATTGTGTTTTCTTCTCAAATCATTTTCCCTCTTCAGCCCCTTTCCAGAAAGTGAGCCAAATCCTTTGGACTCCTTTGCTCTAGGATATGTTTTCTTCCTGTCTTTGTTTTCCAAAAATTATTAGCTCCTTGAAGGTGTTTGTTAAGAAGATGATGAGAAACAAGTTGGCCTGCCAGAGAGACAAGGTTTTTTCTCATCTAGAGAGAGAGTGTGGAGCCTGGGACCTGCATCTCCCTCCCCGGGACAGTGTGGATGACTGTGGCCAAGGTCATCACAAAAGCAGTATGGTGGGTTGCTTCAAGGGGACCACATTGGCTTAGACAAAGAACATTTCAAAAGTAACCGTAATGGACCATACTGGCTCTGCTCCAATTTTCTGGGCAAAATTTCAACCTCTAGAAGGAAGAAAAGGGAAAACAATAAGGACAAAGATTGGATTTCCTACCAGTTCAGTAACTTATAGAAAATAAAGTAGTATGTCATTTCTTATTCACACAAGTTTGTGATTGCAAATTCAACAGTTTCAAATACAAACAAAGTAGGTTGACCACATTTGTTAGCAATGATTCTGCTTGAAAAAGGTGTCTTTTTCTCCCAGGGAATGTGTGACTGTTCTTATGTTTCCTTGGCTGCACTATGTAGGGCAGTGCTGACTTCTCCAAGTGCCATAAATTTACAGTCAGAAGACCTAGAGTCTATTATTTGGGTCTTGATTCTAGTTCACAATCTCTAATTGAACACCATTTCATGGCTGCCAAAAACTGTGAAGGCTGTGAGATTTTACCCCATTGATTAGCTAATAAGTTAGCCTGACATAGTTTCATGGATGCTGGCTGATGACGTGAGACTCTTGCATCAAAGACAAAGGACTTTATTACTAGTGGCACAGAAAGTAGTGTGAGTAGCATATTTTTTTCAGTTCCTCCTTGTCCCCAAGTCCCATGGAGGCAACATAGATGGGCCCAGACTGATTCCTACACATGCAGTGGATTGTATTTCAAGAAAGGGACCCAGAACTAAGGGAACCTGAATCTTTTATACTGGACTGCAAGCATATATGGCCTTTGCTCCAGAGGGAGACATCATCTCTGTCTTCAAAGCCAGTTTTCTGCACTAACTTAATTGAAAAGACATTCCAGGGCAAAGGACAGTTCATATCTCTGCTCCTAAGACATGCAGAAATGTGAGTGATTCATGCAAAATTGTCTCCCAGCAGTGCTAAGCTTGCTGTAACACTTATAAAGGCTAAAGAAGCATGACCTCAATCTTTCAAGAATTCAGTAAAAGAGATCAATTAGCTGATGTGGGATTACAAGCAAAGAACTCCACTTTTCAGTGCTTCTCTTTCTGTGATTATAAAACAGGAATGACATCTGCCCACTCACTGCTTATTTTGAGAAATAAAGGAAAAAGAACAGTCTGACAAATGCTGAGTTTCATGATGGACATTCCAAAATAGGAGAACACCACATAAAAACATACTGGGTTCTAATCACACTTTTATTCTCTGATGCCTTCGGGGTAAGTGTGATAAACATACAGTTATTTTGTTCTGATAAGGTGGAAATACTGATTCTTTTTGTAAATGCTGAACATGAGTTTAAGCCATTAGGTTCATCAAACTACAAAGCTGACTAGATATGTTTAAACATTTGTTCTTATTGAAACCATTGTTTAGATTTCTTAAGAAATTAAATAGGCTTGCTGTCTCCTCGTCACATCACTTTGTAGCTGGAAAAGAGTACTGATCTGTGATCTTTGGGTCCTCCTTATAACATCTTTTGCCGACGCCTAATCATCTCAAACACACTATTGGCAAGCCTTCCACCCTTCTGTCTTCCAGCTCAAGGATAGGGGCTCTCCTCTTCATTCTCCCACTCTTGACTTCCTCTTTGCTGCCTGGTGAGTTTTGGCATAAAGTCAAACTAGACTGCTTTTATAGACACAAGAATCATTAGATTATACAAACTACCTTTAAAAGTTTACTAAATTCAAGCAAAGATCCTCCAGCATTCTATAGTTAATTCCACTAGTAATTGTGCTCAAAGAAATCCTAAATGTGCCTGAAGACCGTGTCTATCTACCTGTGCACTTTAACCCCCTATGTGAGAATGCCTAGGCCCACACCCCAGATCTAGCTCATCTGACCATCTGAGGATAGAGCCCAGAAATATGCATTTTAACAAGCACCATGGGTGATTCTGAAGGATACTAAGATTTGAGAATCAATCTTTTGAAATAATTACCAATAGAATTTCAATAATTATGTCTATCTTATAAATTAGAGAATAAAAGACACAAGCTCAGGCCATTCATTGAAAGGTAAAAAAGCAAGAGACAAAAATTTTTTTTTCAACTAAATAGGATGACTTCTAAAGACCAAGTGTATCTTAATGATGCACATAAACAGCCTGATTTCCTTTATGAAAAGGCAAAAAGCCTAAAAGAATTAAATATCCAACAATACGAAAACAGTTAAAGTATAGTATATCAACTCAATGAAATATTTTGCAGTTGTTATAACCATTATGAAACCTATTAAGCAATATAAAAATAGGCATGAGAAAATAAACAAAAATGTATTAGTTCCCGGGAGATCTTACTGCTAAAAAGAGCCTGGCACCTCCTCCCCCATCTTTCCCCTGTCGCCATGTGAGGTTTGCTCCCCTTCGCCTTCCTCCCTGAAGCCCTCGCCAGAAATGGATGCTGACACCATGCTTCTTGTACAGCCTACAGAACTGTGAGCCAAATAAATCTCTTTTCTTTATAAATGACCCAGCCTCTGGTATTCCTTTACAGCAATGTAAATGGACTAGGAGAATAGGTCAAAGTGACTAATTCTGTTTACCTTGATTCCTAATGGGGCCTAGATTTCACTGTAATACATTATGATCTTTTCATTTCCCATCATCTTTCCACTAATATTCAATCACTTTTCATCAAGACTTCTAAACTTCCTTCTCAGACTAGAAATAACATGTTTTCCGTCTTCGCCTGTCTCATCTAATGGCCTCAGGAACCTGAATTTTCCCTCTCTAGAAACCCACTGGTCATCTGGCCAAATTTAGAATTCATAATAAATTTTGCTGTGCAGTGCAAAATCCACTGATTGGCCTACCAAAATGGGACATGTTTTGTTTTTATTGTATTTTTTCTTCTTGGGTTTCAAGTTAGGAAGAGAGAAATTTTTTCCATCTACTTACAAGTTGTAAGCAGAAAACATAGAGAATCTCGAGATGAAATACTCTTCTTAAACCACCCCTTTATTTTATAAGCGGCACTGTCTGTACCTTTGTCAGGGACACCATGAAATGTTCAGGGGGTACACTACACAAAAGCTCAGGTGAGAGGTTAAGAGGTAGCCAACATCCAGCTGGAACTCTGCTCACAGATCTGTTCTTTTGTTGATGTAATGCCTGGAAGGGAGTGTACATTCCCTTGTTGAGAGAAGAAATCTGCACTGTGATTGTCTACTTCGAAAGCTCCTTGCTTGCATGATTTTTACCCCATCAAAAATGCCTGCTCAGGCAATGCTTCAGTGTAACAGATGACCTGTGAAAACAGAATTGTTCCCTTTTTTAGAGCTTTGACTGTGCTAGGAAACAAAGGAGCTGGGTCAGATTCTGCCAAGACCACTAATAGTGCTCCATTTCTTCAGTGCACAGAGACTCCTGAACAGCCTATGGCTCGTATTTCCCCAACTTAAAGGGAATAATCTTCAACTCTAGCATCTGTCCTACCCAAGCATAGCTCAGGGGAAGATAATGATGCTGGTGTCTCTGGAAATGGCAAAGCTACTTCAGGACATGGAGTAAAAGATGTAAGTTGGCACCATGTAGCTACAATAAGTCCTCTCTATGTATGAGCTTTAACTTCAGAGGTAATGTATACAGACATGTAACACAATACCTAGGACAGTTGTGTATCTAATGAATCATAGATATTATCACCATTCTTGTCTTTCTCATGCAAACTCTTGAGTAAAGAGGAAATCTGTCAAACATTAGGTTGGAGGTGGGAAGAACCCAAAGTAGTGCACTAAGTTTCACACTAATTACAAAACTGTATTTTCCGCTTAGCCAACCCTTCCCCAGATTAATGAATGTTCACACCATGTTTAGTATTGAAACCATAACTTGTGACAGTCATGTGCTCATACAGCTGTCCCAAACCACCACAAGATTTTCTATCGCTGAACTCATATTATGACTGTTTCCAATTCTTTAATCACTGATGATTTTTATACAATTGCTCATTTTTGGCTCTCTATCTAGTTTAGACCCAGCAAAACTACAGCTTACATTTTAGTTATTCAATATTTAGTGTCCATTTTTTGCAGTTGCCATCAAAAATATTTTCCTCTGAGTTTAGCCTTAGTGACTCAAGCAGTCTTAAATACATCAAATTACATGGAAGAGAAAGCCCCACACTGAACCTTTGAGAACAGTCTGTTTTTTTCAATCCCATCAATAATTCAGAAATACCTATGGTCTCAGTAATCCATGATGTTAACTATTAAAGCCTGAATTAATCTCCAAAGTAGAGTATAGTAGCTGCAGGGATGGAAAGATTTCCTCATGCATTGCAAGGTTTATGGCTGACACTTCAGTAACAAAAGACAGATTAACAAGAGAAAATCAAACAAATTTATTTAATGAAAGTTGTGTGTGACACCAGAGCCTTCAGAAATGAAGATCCAAAGACCCAGGGAAAGCCATGTGTTTTTATGGACAGTCATGCAGAAGTAAGATTGGAAGACAAAAGGGTATGATCTAATGGTAATAAAGTGGGGGGAACTTGGCAAGCCCTGTTCAGATTCTTCTTGGCCTCTCTGTGTGACATTCTTTCCCTCAGGTAAGGACAGGGCACCAGTCACATGAGGATCTTATGACCTACTTTCAGGTGATGTGGGTCAGAGAATTCTTTTACAGCTGTCAGGGGAGAAAGGCAGGAGTAGGTCAGAGAATGACCTTATTGTCTGGGCTGTTTTCTCAATTTCCAAGGTACTACATTTTGAGGAATCCTGTTCTGATACCCAACAGAGCCTATAATTCTAATCCAATTCCACCTGGATATAACTCATATTAAAGTTCAAACACCATGCAGCTTATCGAATTCTCCTGGACACATCCAGACCTATGCCAGCATGACTCTCCACCTACACTTCCAAAGACTGCCAGGCTAGGACCAGCAGCTGGGAGGACTCTGGGAGTGCAACAGGCATTTGGCTTCGGCTCCACAGGGAGAGAAGGAGCATATCACAGGATGGGAATAGTCGAAGAAGTACCAGAGAGAGAAGGATGGGAGATAAGAAGAAGCGAGGGGAGACAGAGATCATGGCCCACTGCCACAACGCAAGACACAGCTGTACACATCTACCTAACATACGTTTCATATGCAACTCGTTTGCTCATTCTTAAATAAACAATTGGCAGCCACCTACTATGTATAAGACCCATCTTAGTGGATGTAAAGAAACATGCCATAGCAGCCCCCTCTGTCCTCTGGAGAACACAGCATGTGTGCTATAGCAAGAGCCTAGGCCCTGAAGACAGACACACCTGAGTTCAAACAAACCCTGGACCTGCTACTTACTGTTTATTCCAAGTTACTTAATCTCTGAGCCTGCTTTATCCTCTGAAAACTATCCAAATCACAGGACAGTTGTGAAAATGAAAGACCAGCCTCACCCAGAATGAGTACCCAATAAAAGTTAACTTCTTGCTCCTTTCCTTCATAGGAATTCGCAAACTAGGTGTTAAGGTAATAAAAAGATTCTCCACGTTTCCAAGATTAGCCTTTTGTGGAGCTGCTCCACTTCAAGGCAGTCTAATTAACACCCATTCCTCACCTTTGCCCACGTGTTCATTGGTTTCAACAACGGTTAATCACTAGCAGGAGGTCGCAGAACAGATCCAGGCCTCCCGCGTCTTTATCCCAATTTATACTTCTGAATATCTGTTTGTTTGTGATAGGAAATTTAAATAAAATGAAAATAATACTTGTAGTTTTTAAAAAATATATAAACCTTCAAATTCATGCTCCCCCTCATCCTTCTAAATTCTAACACAATAAAAAATTTCTAATTAAATGCTTACTCTGGTTTTCACATTAATTTATATAGCATATATTTATGCTATAGTAGAGCTGCTTTTTTTATTGTTGACTGTAACTACTTATTTTTTCTCCTTTGGGTCTTCGAAGCAATAAAATGTCAGAGTTTGCAATGCTGACTGTATATAACAATCAACTGAGTAGATTTTTTTAAATTCTGATGCTTGGAACAGACCTCAGACCAATTAAATCAGAATCTCTGGGGGTGGCACCCAGGCCCTGGCGGGTTGCTCAAGCTCCCCAGGTGATTTTAATGAGCAGCCTGAGGGATGTAGGATAAGAAAGACCTGACAACTTCTTCCCCTTGTATTTATTACACCTGAGAGTCCTGCTCCCCATGCATTAATCTCTGAGTGCCAACTCCAGCCAAGACAGTGGGTGAGATTACAGAAGAGCCACATAGTCTGTTCCCAGGAAGGAGCCCTGTGAGTTTGCTGTGACTTTTCAAGCACATCCTGGCAGCATTTCCTATGAAGCAGCCGTTCCTTTCAACCCTTTGGCATGACTCAGCCTGGCCCTATGTCCTGGCCGCACTGGACTCCTCTCCTAATCTTGCCCTGAAATTGTTCCCATTGTGTGGTCATAACAGAGTTTATTCTGTCTGCTAGTCCTCTAGACCTTGGTTTTCCTCTGCAAAGCAAACAAAGGTACATAAGAATCACCTGGAGATATTGTTAAAATACAGGTTCTCATTCAGAAATGCAGGGATGGGGCCCTGAGATTCTGCATGTCTAACGACTACTCAGGTGATGCTGATGCTGCCAACCCACCAACCACACTTCAATAGCAATGGCATAGGGGTCTTTTTCACCTCTAACTCCAGGAAAGAACATAATTCAATTGTTTCAAGCTCTTTTTTCCCATGTGAGACATTCTTCGTTTGCCATTTCTGGTATATCTGATGTTGAGTCTTTGGGTGGAAATGCATCCCACAATTAAAGCATTGCCCCTGTGGAAAAGCACAATCCATTTTGTGATTACCTACTTTTATATTCAGTTCACAAGATGCACCATGGTGTAAAGGGAGACTTTTCTGTAAAAGCCGATAACTGTACTCTAGAGCAGTATATTCTGAGCGTCACATGAGAGTATTGACCTGGGATGACAAATACATGGCCATCACGAAACAGTCATAAAATTCTCTCTTTGAGTCCGTATGTAGCCTTAGAATCCTTCCCAACACAATAAATTACCCAATATCCAAAATCGGCATCTCTAATAGGGATATGACGAGAGTTCAGAGGAAGAAACAATCAGTTCCAAGTAGAGGCATTTTCTGAAGGGAATTGTTTTTGAGTCAGCCTAAACCGGACAATGTAACGTCACCTCTTTCTTTGTGATACCAACCTGCCAGTGATAATAAAGTAGTACGTCTAAGTGTTTGCACACTTGAGATAATAACATTAAATATTCATTTTACCTGTAACTATGCAATTATGATTTGTGCTTTATCAATACTTAACATGAAATCTTTGATTTTCTTCTACCTGATATACTATTAGTAATAACCAAACAACAATTTCAAATGCTGCTCAGAAGTCATCCACAGAAAACCCACATGTGACGTTTGTGATGGGCTCAGCGCCTGCTGCTGACTTAGAGAACCGGGTCCGGAGTTTGATGCCTCCCTGGCCCCATCCTCTGTTTGCCATTCAGAGAACAAAGTCCCTTGCTAATTAGGTGTTTTGTTTCTTTGCCAATTGGTATATCACTGGATAGTGTGTGGCTTAAGTCAAAACTTCCAAAATGGTTAGATTTTATGAACTAGTACTATTTTCAGAAACATTTTGGGGACCCATATAAGGTTAATCTTTAATTTGCTAAGCAAAGCTATAAAAACAAATAACTACCATCCATTAACACTTTTATTTTTAAAAAAGCACATATTAATACCAAAAATAAAGTAGGAGGGAACTAATCTCAGAATAAAAAAACAGTTATTTAAATGTGAATAAATTTAGCTTTAGAGGAAAAATCACTACATTATCTTTGTTCTTCTCATTTCATGTGGTCTGATAAAAACTTCATCATAGACAACAGCCCATACACTGTCCTTTGGGTACTACTGGCTTAAGTAATAGGTAATATTTTCCTCATCCACAACAAAGACTAGTGTCTCTGTCTAGAGCAGCAGTCCCCAACCTCTTTGGCACCAGGTACTGTTTTCATGGAAGACAATTTTTCCACGGACCGGGGAAGGGGGGATGGTTTTGGGATGATTCAAGCGCATTACATTTATTGTGTACTTTATTTCTATTATTATTACATTGTAGTATATAACGAAATAATTATAAAACTCACCATAGGTTGAGGACCCCTAGTCTACAGAAATGAATTGGCCCTTTTCGAATTAGGTTGGAAAATCAGTACTTACCTAAACCATTCCCATGCCTATCATCCCTTTTGTGCTCTGTGCAGTAGACACCTAGCTGTCCTTGGAAGGCTGGTGTCTACGTCTATTTGCCGCATCCAGCTTCCTTCTCCTACTTGCTGGTCCATATCAATAGGTTCTTTCATGTCCAAGTTATGGCAAGCCTCTTATCTATTGGCAAAATGCCAAGCTCCAGACAAAAAGAGTTTATCGTTTTTTCAGTTTTTCCAGAATGTGAATCTCTGATTTCCACCAAGTTGCCACAGACTGCATTTATGAGCAGCCCACACAGCATAAGTACCTAGAAGAGAAACAAGTTTCTGAGCCTCTGTCAGAATTTAATTCTGCATCACTTTTGTGTTGACGTTGTAGAGAAGGCAAAACTATGTTTTTTCTCATGCTTTAAAACTGGCTTCAATGACAGTAAAGATTAAGCCAAAGAAGAGGCTTTTGGAATTAGAGAAATGTTAACTTCTGAAATCTTTACTAATAGACAAGCTGTGAAAGCAGTGGCAGGGTCCTTCCTGCTTAATCACAGCAATGAGATGAATCACACAGTCAAGCAAATTCGAGCCCACAGACAACAGAATTCAAGCAAAGGGGGATCAGGAATCGGGCCCAGATTATAAATTCAGGATTGGAAACCTGATCATTGAAATCAGGAATACAGCAGAAATAGTGCAGGAACACAGGCCCTTTGAGTGGGGTGATCATGGCAAAATTAGGAATGCAGTAGATCAGAATTAGGTCATTTTTGAGGATCAGGAACACAGAAGACCAGAGATACATGGATGCTAAGGGAAGCCCCTTCATTCAGGATTTCTGGGGCAAAAGGCCTAAGAGACCTTAAACAGATCTCTTAGAAATCTTCTTTGTCAGCCCTACCCTACAAAATAACTCCCATTTGCCCAAGTCTATCCATCTGCCTATCTGGGAACCATCCCGAAAGAATGATGAAAGTCTCTGAGACTAATTCTGCACACCAAACTGGTTTGACTGTATTGACTGAAGCAATACTTTCAGAAAACAAGTCTATAAATCAAACCATCTGGTTCTGTTTATAGATATAGCCTGAACCTAAATTTTATGTTTAAATTGTCTCAATAGTAAAATTACTGATGTGTATAGCAGTGTAAGCTTTTTCCTGTTGCTTCTGATTTCCATCTGAAGCCCTAGAACTGAGAAAAGTATTAAGAACTCACATTATCCTAGCACTCTGGGAGGCCGAGGCGGGCGGATTGTTTGAGCTCAGGAGTTCGAGACCAGCCTGAGCAAGAGCGAGACCCCGCCTCTACTTAAAATTAGAAAGAAATTAATCGGCCAACTAAAAGTATATGGAAAAAATTAGCTGGGCATGGTGGCGCATGCCTGTAGTCCCAGCTACTCGGGAGGCTGAGGCAGAAGGATCACTTGAGCCCAGGAGTTTGAGGTTGCTGTGAGCTAGGCTGACGCCACGGCACTCACTCTTGCCCGGGCAAAAGAGTGAGACTCTGTCTCAAAAAAAAAAAAAAAAAAAAAAAGAACTCATATTGTCTGTAAATTTTCTAAATTACCCAAAAAGTTGATATAGAAATTCAACCCAAGAAACAAAAGGGGACAAGATGATGAATCCCAACAAGATTATAGTAGGGGGTTGTACACAGAGAGAAATCAGAGCATAATGCATTTTCGCTAGCCATCTTACGCTAGAATTTGTGAGAATAGTCACAGACACACAGAGCGCATCAAGCCAAATGACAGGGAAAGCCTCAAGAGAACCTCTCTGAAAGCCTGACCAGTGTCCACTGTCCACTGAAGTTGGCGGTGTATAGGGACTCTTACCTCAGAGTTTAAAGGCAAGGAGCTGGTCTGGAGCTGACCCTGAAAACAGAGCAAAGACAGAGGATTGTTGTGGAACTGGCCCACACTTCTTGAGTTTAACAGAGCAATAACACAGGTTTTCTGGCTATCCAGGGGGAAAATAATCAGATTTCTTAGTTCATTCCTGCTGCTATAATGAAATACCCTCAACTGGGTAATTCATAAACAACAGAAATTTATTTCTTACAGTTCTAGAGGCCAGGAAGTCCAAGATTAAGGGATCCACAGATTCTGTGTTTGGTGAGGGCCTATTCCTCATAGATGGTGCCTTCTTGCTGTGTCCTCATGTGGTAGGGCAGAAAGGGCAGAAGGGGCAAACAGGCTCCCTTAAACCCTTTTATAGCGGCACACATCCCATTCATGAGGGTGAAGCCCTCATAACCTGATCATTGTCCAAAGGCTTCTTCTCTTACTACCATTACCTGTGGGTTCGATTTTAACATACGAATGTGGGAGGAACACAAACATTCAGACCACAGCCTCAGCTCTAAGTCTGGGTGGGATGTGCTGTTGAAGCGGGGCTGAGGAGCAATAGTAAGAAGTCAGAGGCATTGCATTGCTTACACCAGGAACAGGACAAGTATTTCAAAAAAGCTGGACATCTGCCCTCCACAGAGGCCTCCAAAGTCAGATGACCACTGCAGCCCACCAGTAGTACATCTTCTGTCCCATACTTCTCCTCCCTCTTCACAACCCCAGCCCCAAGCCTGCAAGATCCAGAGGTAACAGAGTGAGAAAAGTTACTGGGGAGTAAAAGGGTAAGACAGAAAAAGAATGAAGAGGCCTACATGTCCCTTTCTGCTTCTTTCCTCACTGCAGTTTCTGAGCCCTAGTCGGGCCCAAGCTGGGAGAAATATTAGAGTTTTGATTTAGATTAGACAACACTTTTTAAAACTTGAAGTAAGAGTATACATTAAAAATGGAAAGAATGGAAATGATACAGAGACATCAGAATTTACCTAGACTTCATCCAGGGCCAGGGAAAATTCAAATAGCACACATGACAAACAGTGTTAAGAAAAAAAATTAAGTGGATTTCTGCTTGTACCATGCCAAGTTTAGTTCATCTAGTGGTATGGGCTAAATTGTGTCCTACCAAATTCATGTGTTCAGGCCCTAACCCCTAGAATACAGAATTAGAATGTGACTGTATTTGGAGATAGGAGCTTTAAAGAGGTGATCAAGTTAAAATGAGGCTGTTAGGGTGGGCTATAATCCAATCAGACTGGTGTCCTTATAAGAAGAAGAAATTTAGACACACAAAGAGACATCAGGCACATGCCTGCACAGAGAAACCACCATGTGAAGTAGCAAAAGAGGGCGGCAAGCTAAGGAGAGAGGCCTGGAACAGACTCTTTCTTTTCGGGCCTTAGAGGGAACCAACCCTGCCAGCACCTTGATCTGGGACTTCCAACCTCCATAACTGTGAGGAAATTTCTGTCTTTAAGCCACTCTTTCTGTGGTACTTTGTTATGGCAGACCTACCAAACTAACACAGGTAATACACCAGTTAATGGAGGAAAAAAATTCTACTGTTTATTAGTTTAATTGTTATATATTTCATAGCTTCACAGACTTTCTGAACCCATACCTCTAGAACATTTTAAATTAACCTAAAATTTCAATTTAGAATCAATCAGTATCTTTTTAAAAATTTTACCATCAAATTCTGTATCTTCAAATATTCTATCAAACAAAGTCTAAAGTTTTGTAGCCTCTTACTGCATCTTATGTCAGAAATGTAAATAATTTTTCTCCTTCATTAAAGATAAGTGAATTTTCCTTTATTAACATAAGCATATGTTCAGACAGGAGTACAACATTCAAGGTTTTAACCATGTTTATGCAACTAGAAAGTAAGAGAGAATACTCTGAAAGCTCATCAAAATGGTTTGATGCTATTTGTCAAAAGTTTCAAAAGAGAACATTGATTAAGATACGGAGAGTCTTCTCACCCTCTTGGGAGAAATTACTGCCTTCAGTCACCTTAAGGTTTAATGGCCAATAACAGCATAATAGTTCTCCTTCATGAGGTAGTTACATTTTAATTGGGGTCAAAGTCTTCTATTACAAATAAAGATTCAGACATCAGTCAGGGAGGATTTGGGGAGCCTCAGGACTTTGGTGGAGGCTATACTCAAAAAACATTTTATGGTTAATACCTGCTTCTCTGACCTTCAAGTAATATAGGTAATGTACTTAAACAAAAGCTACTGTTGAGAGTTGATGTAACAGAGTGTAATGAAAATTAATCCCCTGCATTCAAAGGTATTCCAGCTAAAAATGTATTACATCTCAGCTCCAAAGCCACCTTTTATTTTCTGCTCTGAAAAAATGGAGTTGGAATGTTGAAATGTTTATTCTTTGCAGTGAGAACAATGTTAAGCTTTGTCAGTATAGGTAGCTGGAGAGGCACTATAAGAGAAACAGGGCTTCTTTTCCTGGTTCTGGTGTTTTCAAACTGCTTGTTGTTCCTGTATCATGACTGCCAGCTGCACATGTGGGGTTCTCCTAGTGACATTCACCCTACCAAGTTGCAGTGGCAAGCATATGGATGGCTTCTCATCAAATTTCAGTGGCATTCTTATTGACAGCTTTGCAATGAACCTCACAGGTGTTCCAAAGGTCAGTTTTCTAGCCTCGGCCCATCTGCATGCACTTTGGAGGAGTGTTTACTGCTTGCCCAGCATCTGTGGATGAGTTTTGATCTGGGCAACCAAGTAAACTTCTCTGTAATCTAGTGCTCCACAATCACATCTTTTCCAACATGGTCTGGCTTCCAGCCTTGGGAAGGAGGGCTCTTTTCCACATTTGTTCCTTCTTTAGATAGTCTGTCTCTTTGAGCCCCAGGGTATCCTTTTGAGTTATCTTTAGCCCTTTATAGATCATCATCTAGTATAGCTAATAATTCTTTGTGTTAAACTTTCCTACTCAACCTGGGTAATCACAAAATAGACCACAAACCAGCCGTGTTGGACGTACATCTGCAGTTATAATACTTTGCATGTGGTATTCAGAGTCCCACACTCCAAATGGTAAGGAATAAGAATTATGATACCTGTCTCGCAGGGTTGTCGTAAATATCAATACTTAGTGCAGTGTTTCCAGGTAGCAACTTCTCCAGAAAGGCTATTTTTTGTGGTTACTGTTGTATTCATGACCCCTTTGTTACTATAGTGAGTATTATAGCAAGAAGATTTCAGTTGTTAGTAACAGAAAACCCAACTCAAACTAGCTTCAACAATACAAAGGAACCTTGGGGATTACATAATGGGAAATTCAAGAGGTAGAGGGAGCTTCAAAGTTGGCTGATCCAGTCGTTCAGCAATGTCATTAACGAACCTTTTTTTTTTTCATTTCTTTTTTTGGCCATGCCACAGTGGTGGCTTATGCTGAGGCTGAAGCCCTTTGTCACTTTAGGCTGGCTGCCAGCCAAAATGAGGGATGTGCCTCACAGTTTACTGTCAGTGGGAAAGTGAGCTCTGTATTCCAACCAAGGGTCCTGGGATTCGCCCAGAGTAAACTGGCTTGCATCATGTGCTCCCCTCGAGCCAATAGCAAAGGCCAGGGACATGTAATGCACTGACTGATTTAAGCCAGTTCTAGCCTACCCATGGGCAGTGTGTGCAGTCAGCTTCCCAAAAGGTCATAGACCTTAAAGGAAAAGAGAAAAGCCAATACAGATGTTGCATAGACAAATAAAAACAATCTTGCTTAAATAATTTCCCTCCATCTAGTTTTCCTACAATACTGGTATGAATTCACATTATGAATTTACAGAGACAGTGAAGAAAAATATAACAAGGAATAAACAACTAAAAAACCCTGTTATATAGTCTTACATGTGCTCAGGGCTTAAATGCTTTACTACACTAATTAATTCAATTCTCAAAACTATCATAAGATTTAAGCAAGAAGTTATTCCAGAGTGGAGTCAGTATTTGGAAGCTAGGCATTACAGCCCCAGCACCTGTGTGCCTAGCCCTTCTGCTAGACTGCCTCTCAACAAAAATGGGGGGTGTTTTTGGTTTTTTGGTTTTTTGAGACAGTCTCACTCTGTTGCCTGGGCTAGAGTGCAGTGGCGTCAGCCTAGCTCACAGTAACCTCAAACTCCTGGGCTCCAGTGACCCTCCTGCCTCAGCCTCCCGAGTAGCTGGGACTACAGGCATGTGCCACCATGCCCGGCTAATTTTTTCTATATATTTTTAGTTGTCTGGCTAATTTGTTTCTATTTTTTTTTTAGTAGAGACGGGGTCTTGCTCTTGCTCAGGCTGGTCTTGAACTCGTGAGCTCAAATGATCCGCCCACCTCGGCCTCCCAGAGTGGTAGGATTACAGGCGTGAGCCACCGCGCCCGGCCCAAGAGGGGGTTTTTAATTCCGCTTTCCACAGAAAGTGCCACTGAGCTTGGTTCTATGGCTCTCTTTTCCCAGAGGTGATCAGCACATAGCAATTGATGAATGAAGGATTAATAAATAAATGAATGGCATGGGAAAGAGTTGTTCCTAGAAGGTTTTGTTCCATTCAAACAATATTTTAAAATCCGAAACCCAATGCAAGGGGAGAGACAAAACACACAAGTCTTTTATCAATAGAATAATTAGAAAAAATTCACCAATCCCATCCCATTCAGCTTCCAAACCTTAATAGCATCTTCAAACTATAATACCAGGGATGATCAAGTACTTTGGAGCTAGGATCTCTAATACCAGTGGAAATCTGCCATCAGTCATCTGTCTGGAAAATCAATTAATCTCTTTGTGTCTCAGTTTCCTCTTCTTTGAAGTGAAGGGATTCAACTAGGTTATCTAAAAAATAGCATGCCCATGGACACAATTATTCCTATACTTTTAGCACTACCTCAATCTTTCCTCCTCAAACAATAGCTTGTGATTTTACTTGGAAACCATGTTTATTAGATCTTTGTCATGGCTCTGGCCTCCCACCAAATATGATCAAATTAAAAGGGACCTTAACTGCTGAATCAAAGTATAAATAACACATAAGGAACCTTGAAATCTCTCTGCAAGCTTCAGCTAGTTAATCGTCTCAACATGCCCCTGGAGTCAAGCTAAATAGTTTTCAAAGGTCAGACCTCATTGACAGTCTGACTTATTTTATTAAAGTCATAGAAAAACCCAGAGTTTATGGATTATCCTCTCTGTCTCTCCCTCTTTTCTCTTCTCCTCTCCAATTTCTGTCTTACTGTCATTGTGTCTTGGAGGTTACAGATAAGCTAATATTTTTTATCTTGTCATTTATAGAGAATTACCAGTATGAACTATGAATCCTGCCAATGTTAGAAATTGTATCAGTACTAAATAACCGTACTGTTTGTGCTCACATAAAAAATTATTGATGACCTTAGGCATCTCACGGCAATTTCAATTTCATGAATTTATAAATCCAAAAGAAATATATTTCAGGTAATGCAAATTTTTTTCTACCGTTTATAAATTCTGAACCTCTGCAAGGGAAGTTTAGTAATTTCTACTCTATCCCAATACCGAAACCACTTCTCTGGGCTTCTCAGTTTAGAAAGAAAATGCCTGTGAGACTCATTCTTTTGGTTGGTGGCTCTCATTAACCTTAGACAGGAGAAATCCCAGTACATAGATCAAAATGAAAGGGGTGTTTGGCAATAAACTAAATGTATTGCTACCTTGGCCTCTAAAAGAGAAAGCAGAACGTATAATACCTGAAACAGACTTTTCTATGGTGAGATGCCTTGTTCTCTGATTAAATTCTGTCAGCTTACACAGATTTTTTATGGTAACATAGATAGTTCACCTTGTACCATGTAGAAAGTAACATGGATTTTTTTTTTTATGAGACTTACTAAGCTATACATAACAGATTAGAAAGGAAAAAATTGAAGGACGGGGAAATCTGCAGAAACAAATGTGCACTATCATCTTCCTTAACTAACAGTATTCAATCTGCTTCATGGCTGCCCTGTTTTCCTCAATTGGCCTTTGAAAAGAGGAAGTAAGTTGAATTTGCTCCTCCACTTCTCAACAAGCATCATCCTCTTTTTCCCTTCCCATCCTCTTCTGTATCCAGTTATGTTACTCTTACATGCCCATCCCATGCTGGAAACTGGAAAATGTTGAGCAGGGATTGAAGGTGGTACATTCCCACTTTATTACCTTCTTGTCAGGCTGGAAGTTTCCAAAACTGAGCATAAGAAGGAATTAAAAGTGGTAGAAGCCGGGTGTGGTGGCTCATTCCTGTAGTCTTAAGTACTTAGGAGGCCAAAGCGGGAGGATTTCTTGAGCCCAGGAGTTTGACTCTCTAGCCTGTGCAACATAACAAGATCCCATCTCTGCAAAAAAAGAGTGGTTGAGATAGCATCAGAATTTCTTTTCACTTCCCCTAAAATTTCATGCTATCAATGAAAGAGAGAATCCGCATTAGATAAAGTGCACTATAGTGGACACTCCAACTGCACTATAATAAATTTGTTAAGAGTATGAGCTTTGGAGACACCTAGGTTTTCACTTGCTAGCTATGTGTACTTGGTCAGGTTAGTTAACTTTTTTATACCTCAGTTTTCGATCTATAAAAAAGCACCTCCCTTACAGGGTACCTACCAGGATTATATAAAGTGATACATATAAAGTACTTAGAATAGTTCCAGGACCACAGTAAATGTAGGCATTAGTCATTATTACCTCATCTGAGATTTTAATCCCCTTTCAACATTCCCAAGGAATGATCATTCATCATATGTTTGCTTTTTCCAAGGAAGAGGGAACTCATTACCTTCCAAAGTGACCTATCTCATCTTCTGACCATTGGAATGTTGATCTTTCTATAATTAACCAAAATTTGTTTTCCTTACAGCTCCTGCTCACTGGTCTGAGGCCTACCTTGTAGCTATATAGAAGAATTTCATTGATATTTGAATACAGTTATTTGCTTCCCACTTTCTCCAAGCCAAACATCCTCCATTCCTGCAATCATACACATATAACATGGATGAGTATTTAATAACTAGTTTGTCTAGGATCTTAATGATTTGTACCTACAAAGATGAACCAGAAAACAGGACTAGTGCTTCCCTTAGTCTAGAAGGAATTCTAAGGTCCCATTAATTTGGGGATATTTTTAGCATCCCCGTATTATCACCTCAAGTAAAACTCAAGTTAATTTTATATGACTGCTCCTAAATTGTACCTCACTAACCCTTTCTGGGTTTATGCAATTTTTTTCTGTTTTTGTTTGTTTGTGGGACAGTAGTAGAGAAGGGAAGTAGTTTGTGGGATGGTGGTAGAGAAAGGAGTATTAACTAGACAACTTTATAATTATTCCTGTTAAATTTCATTTTGGCATCAGCCTATTGAGTTTGTCAAGACATTTTTGGATTTTGATTGTATTAACCTTTGTTTTATCATACCTCACTAAGCATCCTCTTTCTTTTGATAGCCAAAAATACATAGCTACCATATAATAAGGAGGACACGGTTCTGGGGAATCCAGGGTCCTGCTTTTATTCCTGTTCTCAAAAATTAATAGGCCTAAGGTACTCCTTAACTGCTGAGTCTATCTGTAAACCTCACAGATTTATTTTTTAAGAATAGATGCCAAGAACACTAAAATGGTGTCTATCTAACTATCATCAAGACTATAAATAATCCTCTACAATGTTAAAAATCAAATTAAGATTTTTAGAAAAATTTTACTTATAAAGCTATGGAAACAAGCAAAAAGCCACAAGCTTAGTCTTAAAAATATCAGGGTAAATTTACTGAGAATATGGAAAAGGGTATAAAATAAATTTTTAACCCTGATCCTTCTTTTTATTTAGTGCCTCTGTGTCTATGCATCTCTTCATGAGTAGCTCCAGCTCTGAGAACTGCCTCTCTGCCCACACAGCACCTTGAACATATCACTGCTCTCCTCCTTGTCAATGGAGTAAAATGTTGTTTGCCTGTCTGTCTCTTCCTTAAAACCATGAGTTCCTCAAGGGCAAGAAAATCATTTTAATAACCCCTGCACCCAGCATGGAGCCTAACACGGAGTAGGTAATAAATGCTTATTGAATAAATACACTTGACCCTTGAACAACACAGGTTTGAACTGCGTGGGTCCACTTATACATGAATTTTTTTCAATGAAAGTTACACTGGGTATGCCTGCCTCTCCTGCCTCCCCTCTCACCTCTTTATCCTCTTCCACCTCTGCCACCCCTGAGACAACAAGACAAGCCTCTCCGCTTCCTCCTCCTCCTCAGCCTACTCAATGTGAAGGCAATGTAGATGAAGACCTTTGTGACGATACACTTCCAATTAATGAATAGTAAATACATTTTCTCTTCCTTTTATTTTCTTAATAGCATTTTTTTCTACCTTACTTTGTTGTGAGAGTACAGTATATAATATATATAGCATACAAAATATGTGTTAATTGACTATATTATCAGTAATGCTTCTGGTCAACAGTAGGCTATTAGTAGTTAAGTTTGGAAGAACCAAAAGTTGTATGCGAATTTTCAACTATATGGGGGCGGGGGGGTTGGTTCCCCTAACCCCTGAGTTGTTCAAGGGTCAACTGTAATTGAGCAAGCATGCTAACTACGTGCCCCTACAGATATGAGGCCAATCATTAACTTAGGTCACAGATTAAAGATAAGAATTATAAAGAGTAAGGACATTTTCCCTACCCCTCTTCCTCCCCAACACACACTTCCACCAAATCCCCTCCATCCATTTACTGTGGCTAGAAATTCCATTAAATGGAGACACCTTTAATTCTACAACTAAGACATAAAATGCAAATTTCCCCACTGGAGAAGAAATACTTTGGCATAAATTTATGTTAAGTTGCATATTAGTAATACAGCTACTCTCCCCAGTGCACAGGTAATAGAGGTTGGGGTGGTAGCAGAAAAAAAGTATACATCATCCCTGCAAGTCTCAACCCTTCATTTATAATGAGATCTTACATCTTAGCGTTAGCCCAGCTGTGGCCATGGGCTAACAAAATCCTGAAGTATCAGCCTACAATAAGTGGAGCCTAGAAAATGCTACTGCTTCCACAAATACCATGCTTAGAGCATGGATTCATCCTGCAGCTGCCCATGGGATCATCTGAACCAATTTTCTCAATCAAACACCCACCCCATGCAGGCTGGCTGGCTAACTGGCTTCTTGGCCAGAGTTGCAGGCACCTGGGTCTCCCTGCTGAAGGAGGGAGCCTATCCCTGAGTCCTAGTTAGCAATTTAAAGACATGGCTTTTTTGCCCTCCGCTTTCCCCAAGAAGACACAGCTTTCTAGGATTCTTCTTAGGGAGGCCTTTCACTCAGACCTGCTCTGAGAATCCTGCTGCCCCCATGGTGGTGAGGTCCTCATTCTTTGATTAGCAACCCCCTTGGCCATTCATCCAGGCCTTAATGGGAACCTGACTTTTGCCTCCTACCCTCTAACTTAGGCTTGGAACCACTCATCCTCCTCCTGCCCTGGTCACTGTACTTTAACCCTTGCCAATCCTAGCTTGGTGCCAGTTTGCTTCTTCCTCCCCTGCAGGAATTTCTGTGTTTCTGTCTGCCCTGGTCACATGGTTTATGACTCTGAAGGAAAAAAAAAAAAAAAAAGATGGTGAGGGGTGGGGTTAGGAAAAGGAACCACTGGAGACAACAAAGATAAAAACTTCCATCTGCCTCATATATTTTGCCTAGAGCCAGAACTGGTTGGTGGCAAAGGTTTTAAATTCCATGCACTCAGATAGAATTTCTTCAAAAAGCATTTCTAACTACAGCTTATCTGTCTTGGCCTCAGGACCCTCTCTCAAGCAATGTCTCACCAGGTTGAGGCAAACATACCCAGAACTAGCCAGTTCTGCTGGAGCTTGGGTGCCAGCCAAGCTCAAATGCCAAAGTAAATAGAAGAGGGAGGGGGCACAGGATGGAGAGACCAAAGAAAGGGGCATTTCCCAGTTTAGACAGAATCACTGCGTTTTTTTTAAAGCAGTATGTTTAAAACTCTCCTTGTTCAAAAATGTAAATTCTTGAGAAGTAAGTTTTCCTCTCACCAGTGGCTATCTCACTTCTTTGTTGGTTTGTTTTGCTCTATTTACAGCACTCGACAGGTTTTATCTTTCCATTGCACACAACACTTAATGTTTGATATTTTATCAGTAAGAGAGTTATAAAACACATAGCCTAGAAAAAAATATAACACTTCATTATATGTTAGATGAGTCAATAGAATGTTTTTAATCATAAGCCTACTCAGCATTTTAGATACTTTCAAAATTATTTCTTTTATAGAATAATTTCACAAGTAGCCAATATCTCAGATTTATTTAACATAGAATTTAAGAGAGGACAGTGTTTTAAAGTGCCAAACAAACTACACTAGGAATCAGAAGTTCTAAATTGTAGTCTTTTTACTAACTAGGGAACTTTGAGTAAGGCCTCAGACTTCTCATCTGTAAAATGTAAGAGCTGAACAGGGAGACTGTTTAATTGCTACGATCTTTTTCGAGTTTAATAACTTGATATGCCAAGAGTGTAGTACAGTAAAAAAAAAAAATGAAATATACTCAAATTCAAAAGGCTCAGATTTTAATCTGAGTGCTGTTTCTAACTTTATTTGTGACACTGGGCATTTACCCTCTCCTGTTTTCTCATCTGTAATAAAAAGGAAATGGAGCAGATGGCGTCTAAGGACATTTCCAGCTCTAAAATTTTATAACAAAGAAAAATGTCTGTGGTGCATATGCTGTCTTCCATTTCCATGTAAAACTGGATGTTTTGCTCCACATAGCCTGAGAGAAATACATGCATTCGTAAAGGATTTCACCAGTGCGCAGGAACACACACTCATCCCATGAACAGTACCTTAGTTCTCAAAGCTGAAAAGCTGTCTTAAGAACTTTCTTTGTTTCACCCCTCTTCTGAGTACCTGAGGTCAGGCTCTGGAATCTAGCATAAACCTTGTTATTATTAGGCTTCATTCATCCAAGTGACCTCTGCAGGCCATGAAGCAAAGACAACTATACTCAAATTTGGTCTTTGCCTGCTGTTTATAAATATGCCTCTTAGGTGAAAAAGTGACTTCTTAAAGGCTAAAAAGCCATTTCTCAAAGAAATTGACGTTTAAATTTTCTTACATGAAAATAAGCTTGATCCAAAAATATTTTTGTGTTTACAATTCTTGGTTTTTTGTTTAAATGTCTTAACTATTCAAGTAAAGTATCTTTGCTTCAAAAGGAAGTCAGAGCTACAGTCACGGGTGGTTTACAGAATATTTTCTGGTAGTCTTTGCTTCATTTCATTATCTTGCCACGATTGGCTGTTGATAGCTACAAATAAGGAAGTCTTCAAGTCAGGGGATTTCTCAGTGGAAGTTCCCAGTTCAACATGAGGGAGAGCTCAGGACAGTTTGGGTGGCCTTGGTAGAGACTGTGGAAAAAGCTTCCAGACTGTGTAACTGCGTGCACCTTTAAAGAGGAATAGCCTGTGAAGGAAGACTGGTAACCTGGAAAAGAGGTAATCTGATTTAAATTAGAGTTTCATGAAATTTATGCACTAATTTGAGGGAAATGGTCATCCTTATAGTATAGAACCTTCCTATCTGAGAATGTATTAAGGACTCAGTAAACATAAAGGTTCTTTGTTTATTGTAAAATATATTGCAATATATTTTGTTTTGTCTTGTTCTTGTGGGTATAGTAGGGGCGCTATCTTGACAGAGGTATTTTTTCCACTATATTTTCTAACTGAATACTGCTGGCATCTTGATTTCATAATTTTATCTTTCATCCAGCCATTTTATCAATGCCTCATTTGTTCTAACTGTTTTAGGTAATTCACATGTGATGCTTAGATAGAAAAAATCTAATTATATCTCCCCGCTTTTTTCTTCTCACGACATTGGCCAGAATTTCTGGAACAGCATTTAGTAGCAGAGGAGAGCGCAATCAACCTTGTCTTATTTCTGATCTCAGTGGGAATTTCCCTAGTGGTTAACATTAAGAATGACGTTGGCTGTTGGTTTGAGATAAATACATTTAGTATAAAAACCAAATAACTACCAAATATCCTAGTTTTAATAAGGGTATATCTGAGAAAAAATTCAAGACTTTATGTTAAACTATATTCAATGACTTTTTGGTATCATTAGAGACATTTATATGGTTTTTCTACTACAAACTATATAATGCTCTGATGTTAATACAGTAATTGCATTTTTTTAAATTCCATGTTCTCAAAAATCATGTTATTAAAATGATTTTTTTTGGTAATAGAGGTAAGTTTATGGCTATAAATAAGATTTTGTTATTGCTTTAATTAAAATAATAAATTGGTTGATCAAAACAAACCAACCAAACCACATGTTTTCAATTTTTCTCTTCAATCCTCATGCATAGATGCCTATTCTCTATTATTTTGGCTTCACAATTCAGTTTACAACTCAAACAGAAAAGAACGAAAACAATGTGTCATAAGCCAAAGGACTCTCTCCAGGCAGAGCAACCAGATACTCAAACAAAGCAGCTGTTCCTATGCTTTGTGCAAAAAGCTTTCTTCCTATTTTGACAGTACTAGCTGCAGACTACAATTCAGTTACAACCAACAGTGGTATGCAAAATATATGTCCAAATCAATTAATCTTTTTTCTTTTTTTAAATTTTTTTTTATTTGCCTTCCCAGGACTTTTCTACCTGACCAAATTGGTTAATCTTATATGCAGTTTATATTAAGAAAATGTATGCTCAAAAAGAAATACTTGTAATTTACTAAGAATTTCTGAATTCGTATTCATAAGTGAAATTAGACTGTATTTTTATTTCCTGGAACCTATCATTGATACATTTTAGTGTTAAAGTAAAATGATAAAAATACCAAAATGTTCAATGTTCTGAAAATGTTTAATGGGAGTTATCTCTTCCTTGAAGTGTTTAAAGAACAAATCCATAACACTGTTTGGCCTTGGCGCCCTCTTTTGGAACTGATTTCTTAAAAGCTTTTATGATGTCTCCTGTTGTTATTGATCTATTTGGGCTTTATGCTACTTTTTCATGCCATTTAAGTTATTTGTTTTTGCTTAAAAATGATTCTCTTTATCAAATTTTTCAAATGTATTGGCATACATGGTGTTCTCTTGTACTTTTTAAAATTATCTCTGTAACTAGGTGGATAACTCCTTTTCATTACACATTTTTTCCATTTATGTTTTCTCCCTCTTTTTTTCCTGATTCGTGTCTCAAAACTAATCTCTTAGATGCATCCCTTTTATAGCTAGATCTTTTAAAAATAGTTTTTGCTTTTATCTTTATTAATATTTTCTTAATGCCTTTTTTAGACTATTTTACTTTTCTCAGTTTGTGAGTTGAATGCTTAGTTGATTTATTTTTGTTCTTTCTTATTTTATAATGAAAATTTTTAAGGATAGGAATTTTTTATTTCCATTTTAACTACATCTTACAACTTTTGATGTGCCGCTTTTAAATTATTATTATTTTACGGTTCTTAATTGAAATTTTATTTCCTCTTTGATCAAAGAGTTATTTAAGACAGTAAAGGTTTTTTTAGTTAATAGCCTTTATTTTTTAGAACCGTTTTAGATTTAGAGAAAAATGGAGCAAATGCTGCAGAGAGCTCCCATATACCATCCCACCTCCCCCCACCACTCAAGGTCCCCTATTATCTTGCATTAGTATGGTACATTTGTTACAATTAATGAATCAATATTGGTACATTATTACCAACTCAAATCTATGGTTTATTCAGATTTTTTTCCTTATTTCCCTTTTTAAAAGTAAGACAAAATTCACATAACATTAAATTAATCATTTTAAAGTGAACGATTGAGTGGCATTTCGTACACTGATGATGCTAAGCAACCACCACCTCTATCTAGTTCCAAAACATTTTTACCATCCCAAAAAGAAACACTCTGCTAATAAGCAGTTGTTCTGCATTTCCTGCTGTCCTCAGCTCCTGGCAACCATCAATCTGCATTCTGTCTGTATTGATGTACCTATTCTGGATATTTCATATAAGTGAAATCATGCAATATGTGACCTTTTGAACTGGCTTCTTTCACTTAGCATACATGTTTGAGGTCCATTCATGTTGTAGCATGTATCAGTATTTCATTCCTTTTTATGGCTAAATAATATTCCATTATATGTATATGCCAGGATTTGCTTATCCATTCATCTGTTGATGGATAGGGTATTTGGTCTGTTTTCACCTTTTGGCTGTTGTTATAATGCTGCTATGAACATGCATTTACATGTATTTGTTTTGAGTACCTGTTTTCAATTCTTTTAGGTATAAACCTAGCAGTGGAATTGTGGGGTTATATGGTAATTCTATATTTAACATTGTAAGGAACTACTAAATTGTTTTCCACAGTGGCTGAACAATTTTATTTTTCCACCAGCAATATACAAGGCTTTGAATTTCTTCACATCCTCGTCAACACTTGTTATTTTCCATGTTTTTTAAATAGCTATCCTAGTGAATGTGAAGTGGTATCTCATTGTGTTCTTGATTGCATTTCCCTAAAGACCAGTGATGTTAAGCACTTTTTCTTGTGCTTGCTGACCATGTGTATATCCTCTTTAGATAAATGCCTATTCAAGTACATTATCCATGTTTTAAATTGGGTTGTTTGTCCTTTTCTTGAATTGTAAGAGTTCTTTTTAATGTATTCTAACTATTAGACCCTTATCAGATTTATGGTTTGTAAACATTTTCTCACATTCTGTAGATTGTCCTTTCAGTTTCTCGATGTCTTTCAATGCACAAAAGTTGTTTTAAATTTTTATGCAGTTAAATTTATTTTTTCTTTTCTTGCTTGTGATTTTTTGTGTGATATCTAAAAATCCACTGCCAAATCCAAGGTCATGATGATTTACCCCCAAGTTTTTGTCTAAGAGTATTATGGTTTTAGCTCTTATATTTAGGTAATTGGTCTCTTTAGAATTAATTTTTGTATATGGTATGAGATGGGGGTCCAACTTCACTCCTTGGCACGTGGTTATCAGTTGTCCCAGCATCATTTGTTGAAGAGACTGCTCTATCTCCACTGAATGGTCTTGGAACCCTTGTAAGGGTTTATTTATGGATTCTCAATTCTATTCCTTTGGTCAATAAATCTATCTTTACAGCAGTACCACACTGTTTTAATTGCTGTAGCTTTGTAGTAAGTTTTGAAATTGGGAAGTGTGACTCTTTCAACTTTGTTTTTCCTTTTCAATACTCTTTTGGTTACACTCGCAATTCCATATAAATTTGAGAATGAGCTTTTTCGTTTCTGAAAAAAAAA